>JAHPZR010027070.1:0-37500 GCA_019787425.1 Platygyra sinensis
TTTATTGTATATATAGCGAGAATTTTAGACAATAAACCTTGCAAATAGAATTCTATATGTGCTATTTTATGTGCTATATTTCACCGGTGAAAAAAGCGATACGTCCAATCAGGTTTGCGTATAGCGTTCTTCACATGTGAAAAATATAACCAATCACCGTTCATGATAGAATCACTAAGCCAATCAGAGCTAAGCACTCTAATGGCTTCCGAGAAGCGCGGGCTTGAAATCAGCGTCCGCTTGAAGTTTGTGTCTCAATAACATGGCTTCGGTTCCCGTTTTACTTCACTTTCGGAAAAACAGCAATGGAATATATCTACCAAATGTCTTGAGCGCTAGAACTTCAGTTTGAGAATCAATGGCCATTCAAGAAACCGAGGAAGTAAAACTTAACATCAAAAAGCCAACAACATTCAAGGAGGAACATTCAAATTTAAACAGTGTAAGTCAACAATGTCCGAATTTGTCTTTGCACAGCGCGAAACGTCGCCATGACATGATTGAATCTGACAGTAATTATGGACAAACGAAAAGATTTCTCACTATGTATTTACGAATTCTCCCCTATTATATTTAAGCTTGTGTAGGCTCGTTGTACGCCTGTATCTGGACTGGAAAGCGGATTTGTTTTTCATTACGCTCGGTCATTCATTACGTTCTTAGCGTTCTGCATGTAAATTTATGGTGCCGGAAAAAAACTAAAACTGATTTAATGGTTGTGTTTAATTCTCGTTATATATACAATAAACAGATTACAGCATAGAAAGTGCTCGTGAATAAAAATCCGTACGTCGCACTTTCTATGAAGTAATCTATTTATATTCTGTGTTTGGGGACTCGTTTTGGCCGCGTCAAGTAGAAAGAACAGCAACAAAACTATCCTATGTAACTCAAAACTCACTCCACTGTCTACTCCACTTCATTGCCAGTCGGCGCCATTTTGAATGTTATTTTTTTAAGAGCCCGCATTACTGACCACCAGGAATCCGCTGCGAAGATCCCAACGGAGTGGGGGATGGGCAGCAGCTTTACTTTCTCCCAGGCCTCACTCATTTCGTTTCAAGAAAAAACATCGATCTCCTCCTAAACCAATTAAATTTGAAAAAACTGACAACGTCTTCATTAAGGGCATACACTCAGGCCTTTAACAAAATTTTCTTTCGTTGCTAGCTCAAATGGTCGTTGAGCAGGAAGCTGACAAACTTTTCAGTTAGATTTTCTACTGCCGCACTTTTTTAGGAAAAAGTAATCATGGCCATTTTCTAAAACACTATTTATTAAACTACAACTTCGCTTAAAAATATTCTTGGAGAAAGGTTCTAGTAAACTTTTAGAACAAATATTAAAATTTGGTCCGTTCTGGTCACGTGACCGATGACGTCACAGCATTAAAAATAGCAAAAATGTATATTTCATAAAAATATCTACCCATATCCAAATTTTTGTTTCCTCGCATTTAAAGCAACGCGAGATAGCACTTGTACCCAGACTCCCACTTTTTGAAAATTGTACATAGCTCCCTTAATATTTATATTTTGTTCGGTACCCGGGCAGTCCGAAATGGCTCACACCATTGTGCTTTAAACCACGTTGACTGCTTTTTCAATAACAAAATAATTTCGTCACAGTGAGCAAAAACGCACTTCAGAGCAAAGTCACGTGACCAATGACGTCATCACCCTTAGTCTTGTACAATAATTAGTTTATGGTAAGACTTATTTCTAGACAACGTGGGGGTCTTGCTGCCCTCAAACTGACCAAGTTGTTAGGATTGACGATTTTCCAGCTGCAAAGGATTCTGGGAAGGTTCTTATTATAATTATATATTGTTATTTAATTATTATTATTATTTCACGCCTGACAAAAATTTGTCCTGCTCCGAGGCAGGACGACGGTGTCTTTGAAGTTTGGTAAGCCTTGACAAGATTTGGTAGATCTAAAAATTACCGGACGCACTCCTTGCATACGGCGGCTGAGCCCGCAGTACGAGCGGCAGTCAAAAGTTAGCTGTCCTACCGAAACGACACGATAATAGCCTTTCTCTTCCCAATTAACAAAACTAAAGACAGTGAGTAACTTGCTGTGGCCTCTACTAGTAGTTAACTTGAGAATTCCGGGTTTAATTTGACGAGGAAAAGCATATTTTGTTCAAAATAACACAACTATTGGCCTACCTGACGACACTCGACGAACTACGAGAGAGGTGCCATGCCGAACGCCGGCGGTCCATTTTTGGCGCCAAATTAACAGTTTGGAGGCACAAAAGTTTTCATATTTTTCACTTTTTACAATCGGATATGGTTTTTGAAATTGCAAGTCCCTTTTTGTGCATATTTAATGCCATTTCCAGTGAGAAAAGAGGCTTGATTTCAGTGCCTTTCCTGACTTGTTAACTTGACGTCAGGACACTAAAATTTTTCCCGCCCGCTGAATGCTGATTGGTCAATTCAAATTTCCCGCGCGCCAGCCGTATGCAAGGCTTGCCTCAGCGAACTGGTGACAGATTTTTTCGCAAAATAAACAAAAATTTGCCTAGTGCGTCCGGGATCTGAGAAGTGCTTCCAAATTAAGCTGAATATTAAAGCCCGGGCATGTAGAGAGTTCTTTAATGTTACCCTCCATTTTTTGCAAGCATTTCTTCAAAAGCTTCAGTGACTTGAAACACTTTGACGAAACGATACCTTCAGGACCATTGGTCACCAAATGTTCACTAAGATGCTCAAGTTAAGTTTCTTGGCTTTTAATGAACAGCTCTTTACATACTTAAGTGTTTGATTAACCATTTCAATTGCCTCACTGACTGTGTGATGCGTTGTCACTAGAGATTTACCTTTTGCATGGATGTGAAAGGCTGCAGTTAGCTAGAAGTGTCTGTAAATTACTTGGAATTCAACAATACCGCGAAGAGGTCTGCTTATCACTTTAATGGAACCAGATTCTGAATCTGCAGTGGCTAAAACAAAATTTCCAGCTTCCCACTTAATGTTTTGAGTCCCATTCCAGTACAAAAATCCCAGTCCCAGCGGATCAAATCCCATTTTCCCACCCATATTTTAGGCCAATCCCAGTCCCATTTTACCCCTTCAGGACCCTCATTTTGGATTTGTGTTTGACGAAATCTCGGAGCAGAGAACCATATGGTTATCGTGATGCAATGTTTTCCGAAAAGCTCCTTCCTAATGTTTTGGTCCACACTAAACGACTCAGCCGAAATTTTGAATTGCCCCTGTTTCAAGAGGCTTCTTGAATAGTTCCGTATTCGTAATGGATTAGTGCGGACGGTTGACCTAACCGATCAAAAACTGATAAAGCTGCATTTTCGAATTTCCTCAGCGTAGTTTGGACGAGGCCTTAGTTCCAGTATAAGTAACCGCATGACTGCGAACGCAATGACGAATTTATTTCAAGGAGGGAGTGATGTTTAAATACACTAAGTTGCATAAGTCTTTCATTGCTCAAGATCACAAGATCCCTGATTTATTAAATCACCTAACTTCTGTGATTTAGTTATTTTTAGTTGCAATCTGCAAGGTTTTCTATTAGTTTAAGGCTTTTTGTTTTTATTAGATAATTTGTGTTATTCATGTACGTGTCTTGCCCCGCTACGACTAGCTCTCCAGCTATTTGCAGGACAAGCTATCTCACTTTTGTATTTTTCTACTAAGTATAAAGTGCTACTATTACTCAGAAAATTACGAACGCACGTGCATTGATTTGCGTTGACTGCAAATTAAAAGCTACTGACAACTGAATAAGTTTCTTCCTAGATAATAATAATACAATCCGGGATCTCCTGACATCACACATCAGTAAAGTGTGCAGAAATGTGGAGACAGAGTCACTTCTGCAACCACTCGACAATGAAGTATTCAACCTTCAGTCCACTGTTACAAGTCGAGAAGCGAGGCTGGATATGAAGGCAGGAGGTTTTTGGACACCAGGAGTAACGGCATTATTTGATGTACGTGTAACGCATGTTAACTCCCGGTCCAACCAGGGCAAGCATACAGCTACGATCTTCAAAGAGCAAGAAAACGAGAAGAAGAGGAAATACAACCAGAGAGTGATGGATGTAGAGACGGGGACCTTTACACCACTGGTGTTTGGTACAAACGGGGGCAGGGGACTCGATTGTCAGAACTTTTTAACGGAACTCTCTCAAATACGTTTTCGACTAAGAACGATGATCCCTACGCCAGCGTTATTTCCTGGCTTCGAATACAGCTTTCGTTTGCTATACTAAGAACTGTACATAGATGCGTCAGAGGTTCTAGATATCCTTTCAAATCACGTGAGGTCTCAGAAGACTTCACTCTCGCTGCAGCTGGTCTTCAACTGTATTCATAATTCTGGGGAATGTTTTTAATTCGAATGAATTTTTCTTAGTTAAAGTTACTCTTTCTAAGCTCAACTGAGTGCTCTTTAAATTGACCGGAATTGTAAATAGTCCTGTTTTTTTTCTTTTGAGTTAATTGTAAATAGGATTGTAATAGTAAGCATTGCTTGTCATATATTTAGTTTTTAATTTGTAAACAACACGATATAATTTAAAATTGTTAAATATTACTTATCGTACTGATATTTAAATAAAGTTATTGTTTTTATATTTAATAATAATAATAATAATAATAATAATAATAATAATGATAATAATAATAATAACTTTATTACCGTGTCAATCGTTCTAGCTTTTACAAGTAAAAACTAATTGGGGACATCTACTTAAAAACTATTTAAACTAAGCTAAAAACTATGTACAAACAATATAAAATTGATAAAAACTAAGTTTTGCATAACTTGCAGTTTTCACAGTTATTTTTCGACATAACATTTGATAGGTCGAGGGCCCTGACTTGATTTTTAAATGCAGTTAGAGAGTCAGCCATTTTAACTGATTTGTGGAGCTTCGACCAAATGTAAGGCCCCATGTACCTTAAGCTGTGTCTTCCGTATGTAACAGTGTTACAGCTTGGTAAGGAGAAATCTTCTGTATTCCTAAGATTGTACCTACCCATGTCGCAGCTAAAAAGGTCAGAAATGTATGATGGAACTAAATTAGTCTTAACTTTATACATAAATATGGCCATGTTCTGGAGCCTGCGATTACATAACTTTGGAAGTCTTGCTTTCTCTAGAAGTGCTTCAGAAGTGCTAGTCCTGTCACAGTAAATAGCCCTCAATGCTCGCTCCTGCAGGCTTTCAAGCTTCTCTCGTCTGACGAGCGACAATGGTGCCATACTATATGACAGTATGTAACCTGAGGTAAAATAAAAGCTTTGAAAATTCTTAATTTAGTTTCAGTAGGTATCAAGTTCCTAAACCTCATAAGTACTCCTACTTTCCTTGGCCCCTTAATACAGACATTATTAATATACTTAGTAAAGTTCAATTCATCATCAATTACTACCCCCAAAAGATCAATCCCAGGACTTGATTTTATGTTAATGTCCTTTATATTTAAGTTCATTTCCTTTTTCTTGTGTTTTGGTACCAGACTCATAGCTTGGAATTTATCTTGGTTACACTTGAGTAGGTTTTGTTGATACCATTCAGAGGTACGGGTTCCTTCATCATTCAGGATTGTTTCTACATCCTGAGTCTTCTCCCCGGCAGAGTACACATGGTGGTCATCAGCGTACATGGCAAGCCTACCCGCGTGATAATTCTGAACAAGATCGTTTTAGAATATGTTCCAAAGCAGTGGCCCAAGGTTTGATCCTTGTGGACAGCCTCTGCTTGCTTCTCTCCATTCACTATAACCTCCTGATCTCATCCGCACCCTGTTTTTTCTTTCTGTGAAATAACATCTCGTCATGTCTATCGCACTTTCCGAGATACCATAGGCTCACAACTTTGCTAACAATAATGGCGGATGGAGTGAATCAAAAGCTTTCGTTAGGTCTGTCGATAATATTCGGACCACGTGTTTGTTGTCCAGTGTCAGTTTCCAATCCTCTACCAGCTTAACTAAGGAGGTCTCACAACTGTTTTTCTTACGATAAGCTGTCAGATTATTGTTAAGGCGAGGCGCCATAAACATAGTTAGCTGTTTACCGAGTAACTGTTCGAAAACTTTGCCCACTGCGCTCAGGACTGTCACCGGTCTGCAGTTTCTAACGTCCCTTGGATTATCCTTTTTGTAAACCGGGACCCATTCCCCTCTCTTCCATTCCACGGGCCAGTAGTTTTCATCAATGCAAGTATGGCGCCAGGGCATCACCAACTAGTTTGAGAACTTTATTAGACAGCCCATCGTGACCGTAGCTCTTGTTCACGTTCAAGTTTGCAAGGGCTGACTGCACTTCGGTTTGACTGACTTTACTGAAACTAAATTTGGGTCCATTCACAATTCTCATACTGTTGCGTATGTCTTGTATACTCTTGGAGTCGTGGCCTCAAGACACGGTAAATTATTAAAATTGACAAAACGCCCTCAATTTAGAATACCTCCCATTCAGTTTAATGAAAAGACAAAAAAGTGCGGGGTTGGGGGAGCACTACTTTGTCAACCACTCTTAATACACCCTACCAAGGAGTCAAATTTCTGCAAGCGTCTCTCTCAGTGTTTCTTAAATGACCCCTTGCTCGCGCTCAATGACTATAAAAATACTTGTATTTTTGTACGACTAAAGAGGTTATTTATCATCCATGGCACTTAAAGAGTTAATTGTCCCCCAAACCGGATGTCAGATCAATTGATAACGGTTTCGCTTTACAGTTCTTTGTTGGCATATCACGTATACAAGAACACGGAGCTGCTGCTAAAAGGACATCAAACGTATAGTTTATACGACAGTCGAGCTTGTTCAGATAACTGATTGTTAATTAGAACCGATCATGGAACCAAGCAAGAAAATTTCCTCCAAATGTGGCAACGTTCTCCACAAAAGTTTTTTCGTTTCTGTCCTTTATTTCGTTGTCGTTGATTGTTGCGCTGTCTTTGAGAATGGAGTCGATGAACGGGAAAACAGAGATGAACGAGATGCGAATTTTGAAAGTGGAAAGCCGCGTCCAGACTGAGTTACTGCAGACAACAGACCGCAAAAACGATATGGAAACACTGGAGAGTAAGTATAAGAGAACAATTTATTTTTCATCGCTATTTATAAAATATTTAAGACCATACGCGTATTCTCATTGGTCGATAGGTGTGTTTAGATGAGAGTATGCATAACTTTCTCGAATTCTCCCAACCCCTCTCGTGTTTTTATCGGGCTATGCAACACGGAAAACGTTTTCTATTGCTTAAATAGTAGTTTAGTTAATTCCTGGAGTCGTTGAGTATTTGATTTTTGTAGAAGTAGAGAAACGTTTCTTGTCAGCAGAGAAAGAAGTAGTTTAAGTTATACGTGACTGATCGAGTATAAACAAGAAGCGTGTTTATATCCTGAGTGATCGGATGATACTGACACGAAATAAAGTGTATCGCTGATTCGTCGAAAATAGAGGACGGTTTCCCACTTCTGTATTCTTTATTTAATGCATTGCTTTCTTAACATATCCCGATGTTATTTATTTTAAGTCAGGATGTATGTAACATGTTAAAACATGCATTTTGTTTTGATATAAGAAGTGAGTTTTAAGATCAGGGCAAAGACAGTAAGCCGGCAGTGACTAAGGGACTGGCCCTGAAGCTAGACATTTGTTTTTAAAAAAAGTTTCTAAAATAACATGTCTCTTTATTTTATTGTCGGACTCAGTCGTCAATGTCAACAGAAACTTACATACTTTGTTAGGTCGGCGTCATGTCTATCTTTTAGCACAATTTCGAAAAAAAAAAAGTTATTTGAGCTGTGACTTTGACCCCGTGCCATCTCTCATAGACAAGCTTGTTTATCAACATACCTCAGCCAAAGAATAGAATCTGCGATTACAGAGCTTCCAAATACGCCTCTCCCAGCTTTCTTTGCATCCAAAGAAACTGATATTGATTCCCTCTCTATTAAATGTCTTCGAAGACATGACCCACATTGTGAATTATGCCGGCTCTAAGAAATAAGAACTGATATAATTTGTCGTGTTCTCAACTCTATTCCTGTTCTGGAAATTGATGAAGGGAGGAAAGAGAGTTGTTTTCTTATAAAATATGACATGTTAACTCTCTCAGGTTTTCTCACAACTCATTTCAGTGGTTCAGTTAGGCCTAATGCCAAGTCTTTTACTGCAAATTAACTCTCATCTATAAAATTGATATGCCCTGTCTGAAGTAGAAGTAAGTGATGATATCTTTGAGCTGAGACAGGAAGTTCTAATAAGCAATTTAATCAAACTTGGATTTTTTTTTCGTTTCTTGTAATCAGTTTAATTCGAGGCATAGTTAATAGAGGGGAATGGTTATAAAACACGTCAGAGTCCTTTGTTGTATGTTATTGTTTTGTTTTTTGGCCTTGACCCTGCACAAAACACAATAGTTGTTTACTACTGATCGAGGAACTAACCAAAAGAAACGTGTTGGTTACGTAATTCATGCATAATATGGGGGCAAAACAAAAGATTGTCTAGGGTCGTGGACCTTCCAACCTGAATCTTGGCATCTTTGTTTGTCCCTGTGATGTTTGCCGCGCTTTATAACCTGTCCCCTCTTTGAACTATGGTTAAAGATAACTATGCGTACATAAAATATTTGTTAACAGGAGTACAAAGCAGTGCTCGCATACAATAGAAATGTGGTCTGCTGCAATAAAAAAGGTTGGTTCACAAGCGGTTTATTGGTGTATTTATTGTCTCTCATCGGATCGAGTTCGATAAAGGAGTAATCTATAAAAACAAAGCTTGAAAACCGTATTCAGAGTGTGGATGCTCAGTGATATGCAAGTTTAGATGGATAAATTGGTGGAAGGAATGGTATCACCTTACTTCTTTATAGCGCAGCTCCGGCGGCCCAAGCGGAGCCCCATGCCCATATGGGAAAGAAAAGGAAACCCATGAGTTGATTTTCTCATGGTTATCATGGCTAGCGGCATTGCTCGTGGGCGCGCACGACGACGACGACGACGACGACGACGGAGTCGCGCAACATGGCGGCCATACTCCAAATAATAGGTTGTCAGAGATATGCAGCTTTGATTTACCGTGTAAGTCCTTGATATTGAACATCCATGCTATGATCAATTGACACCTGTCATAACAAGGTATCCGCTGACCAGTATCACGTGGCCATATCGCGGGCTCAAGTCTACAACGCATCGAGGTCACGGTTAACGCAAGCCCAGGATTAAAATTTATTCAAATTGTAACTTTTTTTCCTCTATAGAATTGTTTTTTGCGATTATGAAACTCAAAACAGAAAGCCAAACAATAAACAGAAAACCTCACCGCAAAGTTGCAAAACTCAAATCAAAATTCTTCTTTTTTCCGGGTTAGCTTAATCGGGCACTGAACAACCCGGCCAAGGAGCTACGCTTTTAGGCTGGCCTAAATTTATATATTAGTACTGCAAACCTACGCGATCAGAATTTTCAGAGACCCAGGAACTTTTTTACTTATTGCGATAATGCAACTAAATTCCCCATTACTGTTTTTTTACATGAATAGCAGAAAAGTTTCATTTTCTGTTTTACAGTTTTGGGTGAGTTTAAAGCTTAATTGTACAGGTAGAAGAATTCGTTTGCCTCCGTCGTTCATCCGTAGCTGCCCGAAATAATTGAAGAATAATTGGTAAAAAAAAACATGTTTTTTTTTTATTACGGTGAACAAATATGTCTATTCACTGAGGCCAACAGCAAGTGCGATCTACAGTTAAGCACATTGCATTACCAATATTGTTCTCGATCGTACCGTACACATTTTGTCCACTTAAATCATTTATTTACTTGGTATCCTACAAGCGTGTGCGAAGGATAATTTAAATTCTACTATTCAATACTGGTTTTACTAACGTAATTTAATAATCCAGTCCAGAGGTCTAAAATAGACCACTCCACAAGGAGTCTAATTAATTTTGTCACTGTCTGTATGTCACTGGGTAGATTCTCGAAATAACGCCGGCAACGTCTTTCACTTTCAGGACATCGTTAAAGAAACGAAAAAGATGCACCCCAGACACAAAATACTCCAAGGATATCTTTACAAGTAGTCCGCCAAAAAATAAAGGAGAAATTAAGTCAAGCGTGCACCAGCAACTGCGGACAAGATTTGCCAAGAAGGACTCCCAGGTCCCAGAGGTGATCCCGGTCCGCACGGGTATCCTGGATACAAGGGGAAAAAGGGAGTCCCTGGGGTAACCGGTCCACATAGACCTTCGGGTCCTATAGGAGCTCCTGGCCCAAGTAAAAAAGCAAGGGCATCAAGGACCCCAGGGAATTAAGGTCGACATGGGCACGGCGGGGCCTCGTGGGATTCCTGGGATAAGAGGAGGTGTTGGACCATTTGGCCTTCCACGAGAAAGGGGCTCGATTGGCTTGAAAGGGAACAAGGAGAACAGGGGCTATACGGGACTTCAGGGGACCAAAGGGAGAATGCATTGTTGACCCAAAAATCAATACATATCCAGTGTCCCAGGAAGTCTTTATCAACACAACGGTAATATTTTACTGCTGGGTTGACGGTCAGACACTAAACAGATAACGTGGAGTAAGCTTGGAGGTGCCTTGCTCAAAGATACCACTGTGAAAGATGGTGCACTGCATATCAACAATGTACAAAGGTCTCATGTTGGATCATACATGTGCACGGCACATACTGGTTATGGAATTCTAAAGGCAATCAGCAATTTACTTTTGAAAGGTATATACTTTCCTTTTATTTATGTCAAAAAAACCAGTCTGTTTTTGCTACATATTTTCTCGAATCAATTTTTTAAAATAAATCCAGATATTGTCATTCTTGCTTTCGCTTTGATGTGTTCCCTCGTTTAAGTTACACATTCTAGTTATCGTAATACCGAACTCCATTTTCCGTTCCATGTAACTAGATAATGTGATTGGTGAATTACTTGTTTTCCGTTTTAGAACCGCCGATATTCACCAAGAAGCCTCCTTCACATGTTGTTGTACACCAAGGATCCACTATTAGTCTTTGCTGTGAAGCTACAGGCTCTCCTCGTCCCAGGATAGAGTGGTCACGTGCTCAACAGTCTTCTGATTTATCGCCAGCTTTTCAGGAAAACGGATGCCTTGAAGTCGACACAGTTAAGGCAAACAGTGCTGGGGATTACATCTGTCGCTCCACAAACCGCTTTGGACTATTGGAAACAATAACTTCAGTAGTGATTGTGCCTCTAACAGGTTTCGTATATTGCTTGTCTTCTTGGCCGGCTTTTGAGTCATTGAGCTTTTGTTAATAGTCTTTTTATTCCAGTGTGCTAAAAAAGAGTTTCAGAAATTATTGTGCCTTTCAAAGTAAGTAAACTTTTCAATTAACTCTAAGCTAAAGCTTATACATCAAAGAAAAAAAACAGCACAAAAATGATTATGCCTATTTAAATATAACGTTTTTTGTAGTGTTCAATTTAGTATAAGACTGAGAGTTTGAGTGGTTTTTAAAAGATTTAATACACTCCATATTTTATGGCCTAAATTCACCAAAAGCAGATTGTTTCAAGTACAAGTGTTACAATAGTGGCTGACTCAGCTTAATCCCGGGCTCGAGAGTCTCATCTGGGGCCGGATTAGGCTAAAAGAAGGATATGGCTGACATTTCTGGCTACCATACAGTTTAATTTTTATCTTGAATTCCCAGGTGCGTCATGCGACCAGCTCCAAAAAGAATACTTAGGCAGGAAATCTGATGGCATATATAATTTAAATCCAACTGGGAATGCTGCGTTTGCGGTGAGGTCAAACTTCTACATGCTTGTGACAATTTTTGTGTAACGAGTTCGTCGTAAATTCTGACATCGTGTACAGTTATCAGGAACCCTTGTTAGTAATCTATTTGTTATTGTTTAGTTTTTCTTCAGTAGTTCCTCGATTTTGCTAGAGATTAGAAATTCCCAAAAATAGACTTAACAAATGTCACAGTGAAATAAAATGTAGTAGAAACTCAATTGAGCAATGCAGTTTTTATAGGGATTTAGCGATTAATATATTATTTCTCTGTTGGTTCATTGTAGTTTTAATAGAAAGAAGATAAACTTATCATAACTGTCTTCTGGTCTGTTTGTTTCTACGGTATGATATATGTAGGGACGTACATTAAGCCGCCTTCTTAGAATGATAATGAGCACATTATACACATATCGATTATATTTATAGGAATAGAAAGACAACACTTTAAGCAAAACAAAATATACTTTTTTGGCAGGTCTATTGTGATATGACATCAGATGGAAAAGGTTGGAGTCTTATCGCCAGATTCTCAAATAATGACAACAAGAACTGGATGCGTGACGATGGTAGCTGGTGGTATGATCGACAAATTGCCATGGGAACAACCGCTAATCCATTTATAAACGCTGACATGATCTCACCCGCTTTTTGGTTGGTCAGCGACACAGAGTTTAACATCACGCGCACTGATGATCTCACTCACACTCCTTTGTTACAGACCACAGGTAACTGTTTGGCTGGACAAACATTCCGATCAAAAATCACAAGTTATGGTGACTTTAGAAATGGTAAAGTTTGGGCCAGTGACCAGTGCCTGGGAAGCTGCACGGTTCAATATGGCGATCAGTACAAGTCAACAGACGGGTTTCAACAGGCTGAGTGCAGTGGAAACATCCAAAGCGCCAACAATATCGGCTTCTGGTGTGACTGGAGTACTGGTGATGGATCAGTGATGATGATTGGTGGAGGAGGAAGAGCTTGTGGACGTGCTGATCACGGGGTTGGAATAACAGAACAAAACGCTGCTTCTTTCGTTGATTTTCGAACTAGCCAAACTGAATATGACTTCGGTTATGATGCTAATACAGGAAACGCTCCATCCCAGTCCTACTCGTTAAATCTGTGGATTCGTTGAGCGGGACCAATCACAAGCAACACTTTCAAGAAAGTTAAGTTTTACCTTTTGTTGAACTCTAAATGTGTTGTCATAAGATAAATGTTCACACAAGTGCTCATCAACAACATTACAAAAGATTTGACAAATTAATTCATTTGGATTTACTCTTCTTTCTCATAAGGGAAGGGTGGAGAGGCTAACTGTTCTGTGATAGTTTTTCGAAGATTTGAGCCTGAAAATGTGGCTAAATTTATCTCTGACGCAAAGCCTTGCAAACCTTTTAAAATGTAACTTATGTAGTTTTAGTATCGGTAACTGTATGAATGTAAGTGCAATTACGAATTTACGCTTAAAATGAAATTTGAAATTTCTCAACACGGTACCATCCCTTAGGCGAGTGCAATTTAAAAAAAATATTCAATTATAACGCATAGTTAAATCCTTTGTTGCTCGATTTTTTTATAAGATTTGTGTCATCTATGATACATTTTTAATCTGTTCTGAGTACGAACTAAAAACTCGGCCAATCACAATTAGGTAATTTTGTCCTTCCTGAAAATGCTTGTAATTGAGCAGGGTATTCAGTTGTAAATATTTAGCACCCACCAGTTGCTCTGTATGAACAATAAAGACACATTTCTTTTCTTTGCTGGCCTGTTTTTTTGTAACGTTAATCTTGTTTTTATTTTTTTATATTTCTTGCGTTGGCGAGTGTTAAATAAATTCAGAGTACGATCAGCTGTCTTCATAAATGTGATTGTTATTCCTTGTGGCGCCGTCCTTTTTCTGATACAAAAAGCAAGTAGCACGCTTCAGCGTTCAGTTCTGGTTTTTGTGTGATCTTTCAATAGTTTGCCATGGGATGAAGTGACAGACGACAGGAAGCCCCGTGGTTTCGCTACGCGAGGAGTCTCGTTACTACACTTGATCAACAGTATTATAACAAAGAAATCACATTTGTAATGACCCTGCAAGATTCTCACGATACTGATTCTTGGCTTTAAAGATTCTGGTTCCAAAAAATGACAGATCAATTGACCGCAGTTTCGCTCAGTACACTTCTGTCTTGGCATATCCTGTATACAAGAACACGAAACTGCTGCTAAAAGTAAATCAATCCTTCAGTTTATATGACAGTCTAGCGAATTAACGCCACCAATCAAGTAGATGTTTTAGTTTCTTCTTAGCTTTCCTTTTGCAATTAACAAGATAACCGTAGTATTGCATTGGGTTTCTTTATAATTTACCGCCCGGAAAAAAAATCAACATAAGAAATGTGAGGTGGGTCGGGGGAGAAGCTTTTTACCACCTATCTCCTGAACAATCTCCGCCAGGGGTTGTCAGTAATGTTGTAGACGTAGAAGCCTCTCGGTATTTTTTTTTCCAGACAACCTTTACAAGATTGTAGCACAATACTTCCCCCCGTGCACTGATCAGCAAATAAAGTTACGTTGCATTCATGCCGAGAGATTTTCTCGGCACTTAGTGAAAGGTTAAAGTTTCCTCCAAACGATGATAGATCAAGTGGTAACGATTTCGCTTTACAGTTCTGTCTGGGCATATCCCGTATACAGAAACACGAAACTGCTGCTAAAAGGAAATCAATCGTTCAGTTTATACGAGAGTGGAACTTTTTAAGACAACTGTTTGTTAATTAGAACCAATCATGGAACCAAACAAGAAATCCTCCAAATGTGGTGACGTTCTCCACAAAGGTTCTTCGTTTTTGTCCTTTATTTCGTTGTTGTTGATTGTTGCTCTGTTTTTGAGAATGGAATCGATAAACAGGAAAACAGGGATGAACGAGATGCGAATTTCAAAAGTGGAAAGCCGCGTCCAGACTGAGTTACGGCACACAACAGACCACGGAAACGATATCGAACGGCACTAGAGAGTAAGTAGAAGAGATCAGTCGTCGAGTATTTAATTTTTGTAGAAGTAGAGAAAAGTTTCTTGTCAGTGGAGAAAGAAGTAGTTTAAGTTATACGTGACTGATCGAGTATGAACAAGAAGCGTGTTAATATCCTGAGTGATCATCAGATGATACTGAGACCAAGGATAGCGTATCACTGATTAGTCGATAATAGACGACGGTTTCCCGTTTCTGCGGTGATCGTTATTTAATGCAGTGCTTTCATAACATATCCCGATGTTATTTATTTTAAGTCAGGATATATGTAACATGTTAAAACATGCAATTTGTGTTGACATAAGAAATGAGTTTTAACATCAGGGCGAAGAAAGTGAGCTGGGCAGTGACTAAGGGACGGGCCCTAGCTAGCCTTTTGTTTTGAAAAAAAAAATTCTAAAAGAACATGTCTCGTTATTTTGTTGGTGGATTCGAATTCAGTCGTCAATGTCAACAGAAACTTACATACTCTGTTAGCTCGTCAAGTCTTCTTTTAGCGCAATTTCGAAAAAGAAAAAAGAACTTTAATTTGAGCTGCATGTGACTTTGACCCCTGCCGTCTCTCATAGACAAGCTAGCTTTTTTTATCAACATACCTCAACCAAAGAATAGAATCCGCGAATACAGAGCTTCAAAATACCCTCTCACCGCTTTCTTTTACCCGAAGAAACTGATGTTAACTCCCTATTCATTAAATGTGAAGACATGACCTACATTATGAACTATTCCGGCTCTAAGAAATAAGAACTGATATAATTTGTAGCGTTCTCAACTCTATTCCTGTTCTGGAGGTTGATGAAGGAAGGAAGGAGGGTTGTTTTGTTTTAAAATATGACAAGTAAACTGTCGTTGTTTTTTCTCGTGACTGATTTGGTTTTTACGCCTGATGTCAAGTCATTTACTGCAAATTAACTCCCGTCTCCACTATAAAATTGATATTCCATGTCTGAAGTAGAAGTAAGTGATGACAGCTTTGAGCTCAGACAGGAAGTTCTAATAAGCAATTTTAAACAAACTTGGAATTTTTCATTTCTTGTAATGAGTTAAAGATACCAACGTGTACATAAAATACTTGTTAACAGGAGTACCAAGCAGTGCTCGCTTACGCTCGAAATGTGGTCTGCTTTGGTTTCTTTATTGCCTCTCATCGAATCGAGTTCGATACAGGAAGAAGTATGCTATAAAAACCGTCAAAGCTTGAAAACAGTATTCAGAGTGTTGATACTCACTGATATGCAAGCTTAGATGCATAAATTGGTGGAAGCAATGTTACACTCTGATGTTAACTTGACCAGAAAGGAGCACAACTACGAAAGAATTTGTGTTTAGTAAGACTGAGAGAATTTTAAATGCATCTAACTAAAAAAAAAGAATGCTGTCAAAGGGAGGGGGGATTGGATATGTCACTCAAACTTGAAGTACAATAATCTTCTGGTATTTTTTTACATTGCTGGAACCCTACATGATCATAATCGGAGCCCTAGAAAGTATTTTACTTATTGCGACACTGAATACAACTAACTTCCGCATTACTGTTTTATTACAATGATCAGCAGAAACGTTCTGCTTCACAGTTTTGAATGAGTTTGAAGCTTAACTTGTATAAGTGGAAAATTTCTTTTGTTCCTGTCGTTCATCCGCGTTGCTGCGCAGAAAGATTGAAGAATAATTACCGGGGCCAGTTTTAGGCTGGGGCACCGGTCTTAAAATGCAGACGGTTCGTTTTTTCAACGTTTACATTGTTAGGGCTATATCGCTGACTTGAGATATATCGCGGGCTCGTTACTTTTAGGAGTGCTCGCTGGCTCACCGAAATCTTATCCGCCATTTTGAAAAGCACGAGGACAGTCAAGAGAAAGATTATAGCTTTTTGGGGAACGACACCAACCGATGCACTAGTTTATGAACGAAAATTTAGGAGTGAATATTTGAAGAGACAAATTTACGAGCGATCACTTAAGAGTGAACCTTCCATCGTGAAACCTGGTGAAACTTACCGAGAATCAAAGCGAACACTTATCAAAGCTAACTTTATATCATCTTAAAAAATGTGCTACAAGGCGATCTAGATGTGCTCATGTAGAAATTTGCCTTCAAAAAGATTTCAACGATTAGGATACCGAAGTCTTCAAAGCTCCATCGCTATGTTAATAAGGTGAGAAAACTTTATCATGCACAATATTAAGTTAGCCTGAATTTCAGCCGCCTCATCCTCTCGCTAAGTCTCGGGAGAGAGATGTCGTCTCTCTCCCGAGACTTAGCGAGAGGAAGAGGCAGCTGAAATTAAGGCTCGATAAAAATGCAATAACAAACGCGATCCAAAGATAATTAACTTAAATAAAATGGCTATACCCAAGAAAGCTTTTTTGTTGTCTTTCTTTAGCAGGCATTATCACAATATCACAAGATAATGAAACTAAAATGTAAAGCACGTCAATATTTATCATTGTTTTCTTGCAATTTTGTGAGTCATATGACCTATTATGTGAATTTTAAACTAAGTAAAGATGTTGAGAAGAATCCAGGACCTCAATACAACACTGATCATCATGAAGTATTAATTAGACCTTTTATGCAAAATCACAGCTCAACAATGCAGTTGACCTCTCCTATTTCCTCTAAGAATTTGATGCAGTCAAGATTAGGTGAACTTGGTTTACAATCAATTAAATAGATGTTGGCGGTGCAGGTGATTGTTTCTTTAGATCTGTATCACATCAATTATATGTCAATAGCAGCCATCACTTGTGTATACGAACTGCTGGAGAGACAAGAAACTTTGAGGGTTTTTTGTCTCTGACTGTGATTAACTCAGTATTAGCCTCCACAGATGCAATCCCGTGTTCCACTGGACCCCGGTAAGTTCCACGTAGTGGTTCTAGTTGGTTTAAAAACATGGTTTTTAGCTCATTCATGCGCGCGCAGCGCTAGCAATGAATGAGTATCGTGAAGGACCAATGTCGATGGAAGTTGAGGTCCGTAGACAGAAATCTGTGGACGGAAGTCTGTGGACGGAAAATCTGTGGATGGAAATTGTGGACCGTAGACGGAAGTGAAAGTATCCTCACCACTCCACCCTGCTTCAGCTTAACAAAAGTCTAAATAAACTTCCGATGTCGCTGCAATAAGCAACTGCAAACATTAAACGTGTGTATGCTGTAATAAATAAATTTTAACATCAAGTCAGAATGTCGCAACCTCTGAAAATCGCTATATGCTTGAGAAGCCGAAAAGATCGCGGCTAGGGGACCCTGAACGGTATTTTTCTTCCTACAACCATCGCGAAAACATGAAGATCGGAGCGCGTTACAAGTTTTGACGACAACTCACAGATTTAAAGCAGCTTCTCGGACTTTAGAAACACCAATGGTAATGTAAATTATCACTTGAAGTTGATTTAAACTTTTGGAACGATTGGTAAAGCCACGGGCGTTAAAATGACTGCAAAAGCGGTCGGCAATAACTAAGGCTTTGGCATGAAGAATTAATTTGAACACTGCTCGTGCAGTGTGACACGTCTGCGAAATTTTGGCAACATTTTTTCGCTTTTAAATAGGTTTCTTCGCCTCAGCTTGAATGAAACTTTACTGCTATTGAACTTCCTTTTGCATTTCTTTCATTTCGTTCCCTGTATTTTGGAATTTTAGGTTTTTAAAGTGAACAGTACTTGCACACTGGATTTCTGCATATTTAATTTACGGCGACCTCCAGGCGCTTTGTTTACTTTTAGATTATTCGCTTCGTTCAAATATTTTTGGGAGTCTTATTCAGCTACTACAGAACTGCCAAGAAAAGAACTGAATAGGCACTAATTTAACACACTTGAAATACGACTGATCTCAACATAATTGGCTTGTTTTTGTCGTCTTTTTGATTTAGAACTTTAACTTTTTTTTCGCAGCGCCGTATAAATATTTCGTCACACGGCGAAGAAATTAATTGATTTCTTGTTTTCAGATTGATTTTTTACGTGAGTTCTGCGCTTTTATTCTCTGTTGCTTTATCAATGTTAGCCGGTATAGCGCAAGAATGAAATTCTGTTGTATTTGGTTTTGTCAATAATTAACTCATTTTTTTTTCAATTTTCTCAACCTACGCTTTTAGGCTGGCCTAAATCAACATATATTATTTAACAGCATAATAGTCATTTAACTAGATGTCTTTAATATTTCACCACGAACATCATAAATTAGAGTTTTAGACATCCTCATATTTTGTTACTCTTAAGCAACCTATTGCCCTTGACAGAACTTTGGGGAGACTGACTGCCAGCCCTGGGTTGGCGGGAGGAACAGTGGCCTCATGGTCAGTGTGCTTGTCTCTGAATAAAGCAGTCTGGGTGCGAGTCCTGACCGGGGACACTGTGTTGTGTTCTTGAGAAATACACTTTTCTCTCACAGTGCCTCCTTCCACCCAGGTGTATATATAAATTGTCACGGGTGAACTTAACGCTGTGGGTAACCCAGCAATGGTCTAGCATCTCATCCAGGGGAGAGTAGAAATTTCCTAGTTGCTTCATGCTACAGAAACTGCGATAAGCTCTGACCTGTTAGGCCCCTTGGCTCATATGCAGACCTTTACCATTACTGGGATGGTTCAGATACAAAATATGGACTATGATTGATCAGTGGTTTCCAAATTAAAGGTAACCATCGACCAATCATAGCTCACATCGTTTACCAAGAGCTCCTAGTGCCAAAGGCTGACTTTCGTAAACAGCAATTAGTTCTGATATGATTTGTGCGGTTTTGGTGTTCGTGGAAATGGATCAACAATATGTGATCCCACATAATGCCTATCCCTGAAACAAAGGGGACTGTCTGATTTCCAATCTTAACGACGAATGGATATTTTCCCAAGAATAATTAACAATTATTCACCGACACTGAATAATATTGTTTTAGTATATACCACACAAGCTGAATAACTAGCGGCCAAAAGGGTAACTTTACTTGTGACAATGTAGCGACAAAAACCATTTTGTTTTTTCTTCGGCTGCTCCGAGGTAAATAGTACTTGGCTAATCACCTCCAAGCTAGCCAATCAGCGTGCGCAAAAAGTACTATTCACTTGTGTGGTATATACTGATGATATCTATTTGAACTTCATTCCTGCTGTTTCATACGGGTTCAACTGTACCAATATTTCATAACCAAACAGCAGAATGCATATTAGTCATTACATGAATGAGCTGGCTCTAAGAGCCCTTTGATTATTACGGTGAACAAACATGTCTATTGACTGAGGCTAATAGCAGCTGCCATCTAGTTAAGTACAATGCATTACAAAATATTTTCTCGATCGTAGCGAATACATTTTGTCCACTTAAGCTTAAACCATTTATTTACTTGGTGTCCTACACTGGCGTGTTTTGGTTTCATCGCCGCTCAGCGTGTGCGAAGGATAATTTGAAAGTTTTTATTCCTTTTTGGTTTTGCCAGAAGCATATCATGATATGCTTCTGGTTTTACTTAATACTCCAGTCCAGAGGTCTAAAATAGACCACTCCATGTAGTCTAATTAATTTTGCCTCTGTCTGTATGTCACTACGTAGATACTCGAAATAACGTGCAAGGTTTTTCACTTTCAGGACATCGCCAAAGAAACGAAAGAAATGCACCCCAGACGCAAAATACTCCAGTAATATCTTTGCAACAAGTCCGGCAGGAAATAAAGGAGAAATTAAGTCAAGCGTGCACCAGCAAAGACAAGATTTGCCAAGCAGGACTCCCGGGTCCCAAAGGTGATCCCGGTCCTCACGGTATCCCGGATACAAGGGGGAAAAGGGAACCCCTGGGGGTGAGCGGGGCCCTCAGGGACCTTTGGGTCCTATTGGAGCTTCTGGGCCAAGTGGAAAGCAAGGGCGTCAAGGACCCCAGGGAATTAAGGGCGACACAGGCGCGGACGGGCCTCGTGGAATCCCTAGGGGCACCAAGGAGGTGCTGGACCAATTGGCCCCCCAGGAAAAAAGGGCTCGATTGGCTTGAAAGGGAATAAGGGGAATAGGGGCTATACGGGCCTTCAGGGATCAAAAGGAGACTGCATTGTTGACCCAAAGATCAGTATATATCCAGTGTCCCAGGAAGTCTCTATCAAACACAACGACAATATTTACAGCTGGGTTGACGGTCAGACATCTAAACAGATAAACGTGGGGTAAGCTTGGAGGTGCCTTGCTCAAAAGATACCCACTGTGAAAGATGGTGCACTGTATATCAACAATGTACAAAGGTCTCATGTTGGATTATACATGTGCACTGCATATACTGGTTATGTGAATTCTTAAAGCCATCAGCAGTGTGAATCTTAAAGGTATATCTTTTTGGCTGCTATATTATAGGCTTAAGTAAATGCTGCAAATCCTGCGCCTCGTTGTCTGATGTGGTTCTTGTTAAGGTGCGCTCTCGGTTCTTGGCTTTACATTTCACATTCAGGATTTCTTGCTTTTCCCCGCATACTAGTATCAAAGAAACCAAATTCCTCCCACAGTTAGATATTAAATTGTAAATGTGTAACTAATGATGTGGTCTGATTTTGTAGAGCCACCGAAAATTTTCCACAGACCCTTGTCACAGAATCACTGTAAAACGAAGGATCCACCTAAGTCTTGTTGTGAAAGCTAAAGGTCCCCCTTCTATCAGCGTACTGTGGGCACGCGATCGTGCGGTCTTCCGATTCAACACTAGCTTTTCAGGAAAACGGATGCCTTGAAGGGTTAGAAACCCGTTTAAAGTACAACAGTGACGGAGAAGTTAACATCTGTCAAGCCAGTGAAAACCGCTTTGGATAGCGAAACGACAACTACAGTCCTTGTGAATACTAAGGGTTTCCCAGATTACCTCTCTCAGCTCAAATACGCCGACGTCTATGCAACACTAGCTTACGTGGGCCACTAGGAACGTCCGTTTGCCGCTGTGTGCCCCATGCCTGTAATGGAAAGTACACAGGTTTATTTCCAGCAATAAGGCCGTCCAGCGCTGTAACCTGCTCCTTTTGCTCCTCTTTCCTACCCTGCCTCTTCCGTTCCGCCCTTGTATTCTGTGTGTTACCTCGCCCTTCGCCGCCCCTTAAACCACTACGGATCTATGGTTCTGACAACTAGTGCCTTTCCAGCTCCCTCCCTTTCTTCATTCGTGTGAACGCCCCCGCAGTCGTTCCCCCCCCGCTTCCCCCTCCCCCGGTTCGACCCCGAGTGCCGGCCCGGAGCCCTCGCCAGGTCGCTTCCTTTCCCCGCTCTTTAGCGCACTGTCTGCATCATTCGGAATATTTGACACACACGTCATCTCTGCCCTCGTCCTTAGCCTGATCGTGCTCAGGCGTTTTTCCCCGACCCTCGCGACTCCACCTACTCTTCCCGTGCTTAGGCTGCCTCCCCCTGGCTTGTGCCGGTGACCGGTTGCTCCTACACTTCCGCGTTGTGTGTTACCCCACGACTGTCCGTGCCCTTACGTCTATCGTTCCTTCGCTTTCGCTCCCCTACCGTTCCTGACCCCCTCACCGGGCTCTGCGCCACTTCCAGGGAATAGAAAATGTAAGCGCACTCCGGGGGCCCAGCGCTTTTCACCAGAAATCCGAGCCCTTTGCAGGCGCACAGTCGACCCCCACCGTCCCACACGACACTATCAGTGATGCTTTCTGTGCGCTCCACTCGAAAATCCATTAAAATGCACACGTGCAACCGCCAAGCATGATTTTTCAAGAGAACCTATTCTCTGAGAATAGTAAGTTATAAAACTCTCTGCCAGTGGGCTCTTTCGATTTAATTTACCATACTTGGAAATCGAAAACACAGTACTAGCAACAGGTGCAAAATTCATCAGACAAGAACAACCATATTCAACTATCTATTATACTGAGCTTTGCAACCATGCTGATGTCCGCGGTCATCTAAAAATTGTCGGCCTGTTATATTTCGCGCTTTAAAGCGCGGACCGTGAGCGTGTTGCCATTTTTTGTTTGTTCAGTATAAAAGCATTCCAAGCAGTGGTGTCTATACACCTAAACCACCTCTGTGCTGTGGGGGCTATCGCGCATAGTATGCAACAAGCCGCGCTGACGACTAAGGCAGCGCAACTGCACGCCCCCCCCCCCCCCTCTCAATGCGCTTTCGCAGCTACCCCGCATCTGCCTAGCTTTCGTGTTTGTGCCAAGGCGTCACCCCGCCCCCTTGTTGCTCCACCTTCTGGAGCATACTTAGCCCCTATACCCCTCCTGGCTTCGTCCCTGTACTGTACTCTTCTCCTCGTCTCTAAGTCATGTACTGTTCCCCCCCTTAGCTTCTGCACTGTACTTAGACACGTCCCCTATTTACCTTCTCTTTTTTTATTGTAACATACAATCCGCAATAATATAACTAGTATATATTTTAATCCATGAAGTGCTCTCGTGACACACACCGGTTGCACCCCGATCCGGACTTCTCATTTGCGTGACGCGAGTGGAAATGGCTCGTTCATTTCGCCCGTCGTTCGGAGACCGATATCTCACAAGCGCACGATGATGCCGAGACCAGCGAGATAACGCCGCTTTACGCGAAAAGAGGAAGAAGAGGCGCCACACAGATACGCTCCACGAATAGATTAAAGATGACCACAAACTAGAAGCCAGATCAGACCGGCCGTAAAAAGGGTGCTGTATATTGGAGTAAGGTATGTACAACACAAAGATAAATAAGCAGCGACAGCACAGAGAAAAGGGTCAAAGGCTATACATACAGGAATCGATCCGACTTCGCAGTGGAGCTAGAGAACATGACTATTTTTGCAGGACATGTCGCAGGCTTCCGATATATATAAACAGATACAGCCGACGGATGCGTGACGGTCCGTTCAGAGAAATGTGACCACTAAATAAAAGTACTTGCAAAGGACGCATGGAATCCATTTTTGCCATGTATCATTTAACTACGCAATTTAAAAGTAAACGAATAAATATAACTATTTCATCATGACTTTTTTTTTTTAAACGGTGGAGGAAAGAAAGCTCCCAAGTGAATTAAGGAATGACTCTACTTATATATTTTAGGGGGGGTGGTCTAATTGAAAATATGTTTAAGCTATCGCTTATAAACGTGTATAGCGGGAAGTATTTGAACGAAGCCTTTTAATTTTTGGTTTCAACAAGTTTGCTCCGTGGTCACGTGACTCGCCACGCCCAATTGTTTACAGAAATTAGAATAGTTTGCAGTTGCAATGCTTGACCAATTTTGATTTATTCGAATGGCTATAACCACTGAGTTAGAGAATTAATCGGTGTTTGATAGATTTACTTCTTTCGTTTCAATTACAAGGTATATCAATTGGAGAGGGACTGGGACTAGACAGAAATAGGAAATGATGACCAAAGAATAAAAAATCCTTAGAATCCCCGTTTAGAACGGCATATACCGAGATAAGGTTAAGGTTTTGCAAGATAAAGCGAGTAATTTCTAGTAGGTTTAAGTCTTCTTACTTAAACAATCATATTTCTTAAGTTTAGGGCGTTGTCAATCATGTGACCACATAACTCGAGCAATTGTGAGGAAAAAAAACATTTTACACATAACTTTTTTATTTTTATTTTTTTTAATTATTTTTTTATTATAAGTTAAATTTACATTTACATCTTTTCTTAGTTTGTAAAATACAGCTATACATCTGTCCTGATTTGACAAAACGTGGACTCCGGAATCCGGGCTTGAAGGTCGACGATAGTCGACCTTCAAGCCAGTGGCGTCGAAAAAAATTGAGGGGGGGCTGCGTCATGCACCATTGGGGCAGTTAGCCCAGGCCTTATTCTAGCCACCCTAGGGAGCACAGGCTCAGGTGTTGAATTTCAGGCCCGCTAGGGGGGGTGGGTTTGTTCAGTGTTTTGCCTTGTTTCAACAAAGACTTTTAGCTCTGCCTTAAGGGTCAGTACTGGTTCTTGACTTTGCTTATTGGCAGCTGGCCTTAGAAGCCGGCTGCCTCCTGTTAGCTTAGCTTTGACCGTCGACGGGAGGAGTACCTTGGGTTAGGTGGGGGGGCCTCCAGTCCCTACAGGGGGAGGGCAGGGTGGGGGAAAATGGCCTGGAGTGCATTTGACGTTTCCAGGCTATCTTTTGCTAAATCAGGACAGACATAGATTATGATAATTTACGTACCAATATGATTAAATCACAAGACTTAATTTCGGTAAAATAAAATAAAATAAAAAAAAACGGAAAATAGAGAAAGAAAGAGAAGGCACTACAGATTAGTAAAAGACTGTACACACTAAATGCAAGTTAACAACAACAAAAATAAAATTTAAAAAAAGGATCTAAAAAGATTTCAAAATATTTCCATATGCTTTATTAAATTGTTTAATTAATAAAGCATATTCTACACATAACTAGACAATTGGAAGCCAAGATTTTATGAAAAAGACTAAATTTGAAAATAATGTCCAAAACATCCCATATAAGCCAGACACATGCCAGGCATGCCTTAATTCAGGTGAGTCTGCAGTTCTAGTCACGCGATATTACGCAGGAGTCCGGCTGGGTCTAAGCGTACTAAGCTGAAGCGGGGAAAGCGCGCCAAATTTGTATGCACTTATCTTCTTTCCAAAAGTCATAATTCATGGACAAGTCACTGTAAATAAAGACAAATTCATTTCATCCATTGTTCTCTCGTCCAATGTGAAGTCGGATCGATTCCTGTGTGTAACCTTTGACCCTGTCGTCGCTAATAACAGGAATCGATCTGACAAGTCATGCGCCACGCTGCGGCTTATTGAAGTCTTACATCGGAATAAAACTGCTTATCTAATTCTTTACTTGAAATTGTTACTTCGAGGCCAATTAAAAGCCCATTATCGTCTTTCCTTTGGATTTGCAGATATATTTCTAATTTTGTACGAGGATCGATCTCTTCTAGAAGCAGGCGATCGATAACCATACTTAACAGTTGTCCCAGGGGTCCATTGTTCACTCGGCCAATGAGGAGGAGTCGGATTGATTCCTGTATTTAGCCGCAAGATAGTTTCGTCAGTTTAACGGAGGAGCATTCCAGTGAACATCAATTCAAAACAGATACAAAATATCTTCTTGTCATAAATTAATCGTGACCTGATGTGGTCGCGGTCAACCGTGAATACTCGATGAAAGGTTTTCGCATGAGTGAACAGTTTAGTGTGTCGACTTCCGTAAGGTTTTTTTTTTTAAAACAGAAGAGTTTTTAAGCTCATTAGCCTTTGGCAAAATACTCTAATCTAGTAGCTCATGTTGACAATCCCTCTACAATACTTCCTAAATGACATAATAGAACATCTTCCAAATAAATTTTAGCGCTTTAGAAATGTAAATTATTATTATTATTATATTATTTTCCCATGGAAACTACTAGTCGTATAAATAAACAACGGGACACATCGTTCGAATTTTCCTCAATCCTCTCCACTGTTGACCTTTAAAAACACTTAATCACGGCTTGAATCATTCCAAAATTCATACAGCTCGTCAATTTTGTGACTTTCATGAACAGTGTCTTCTCTTTCTTTTTCGGCAATCGAGTATGGTTAAACCTGTATGAGAAGGCACTTTCGGTAAATGAGCTATAACTACAGGTAGCCTCTCGTTCAAAGTAGAGCATTTCTGCGATAAGATATTGAGTACTCATATATGCAAAGGTTGACAAATTTTCGTCGTCTCGGGTACAAATCAAGGATTCTGGTCTCACTTACGGTGTTGACGACGAAACCACCATTTTTAGCTGTCAAAGTATCGTTTAGGTTTGCACTAGAAGAAATAATAATTAAAAGAAGCTAGTGTCTAGATACCCGGCAGCCGGGAAGTGTTTTCAAAATACTCCATACCCGGCAGTCTGAAATTATTCAAGAATTTCCACGGAAAGACTCATCCAATCCTTCTTTAAACTGTAGATCTTTGTTTAGAAATGTCAAGCGATTTCAATTATAATTTTGGCTTTGTAGTTGAGGAAATTTTCGAGCTTGGGCATACTATAAAATCTCGATGTTTCGACACTTAGAAAAATTTCGTACTCTGACTCCCAGTGTCAACTCTCAGAGAATAATTTCTACAGAAATTGAAGTGTGAACCCTGTGAGAGTATTCGATATTTGTTTAGAAATGCGAAGCGATTCTAAATAGTGTTTTGCTTTTGTTGTGGACGATTTCTCTTGGCTTCGGCATACTATAAGAACCTCGACTCACGGGCACGGTTCTTCAAAAACCTAGATACCCGGCAGTCAAAAATTCATGAATAATCAATAAATTCAATATCCAGTAAAATGATCAGTGAAAACTCCCGAGAGTACTTCAGCATTTCGAGCTTTGGTGGAAAGCACGAAGTGAGTTTTATAATGTTTTGGTTTTGCACAAATTGTACAAACTTTGTGTGACTCACGGGCACAATTTTTCAAATACTACATACCCGGCAGTCGGAAATTCCTCTCGTTGATCCACCAAAATTTCCATTTTCTCTGCTGTAAAACTCGCTTCGTGCTTTCCACCAAAGCTCGAAATGCTGAAGTACTCTCGGGATTTTTCACTGATCATTTTACTGGATATTGAATTTATTGATTATTCATGAATTTTTGACTGCCGGGTATCTAGGTTTTTGAAGAACCGTGCCCGTGAGTCGAGGTTCTTATAGTATGCCGAAGCCAAGAGAAATCGTCCACAACAAAAGCAAAACACTATTTAGAATCGCTTCGCATTTCTAAACAAATATCGAATACTCTCACAGGGTTCACACTTCAATTTCTGTAGAAATTATTCTCTGAGAGTTGACACTGGGGTCAGATCAGAGTACGAAATTTTTCTAAGTGTCGAAACATCGAGATTTTATAGTATGCCCAAGCTCGAAAATTTCCTCAACTACAAAGCCAAAATTATAATTGAAATCGCTTGACATTTCTAAACAAAGATCTACAGTTTAAAGAAGGATTGGATGAGTCTTTCCGTGGAAATTCTTGAATAATTTCAGACTGCCGGGTATGGAGTATTTTGAAAACACTTCCCGGCTGCCGGGTATCTAGACACTAGCTTAAAAGAAACGTTAATATTGATTAATTTCTCGGTTTTTAAGGCTTGATTTCTACTGATCTCTCGATATTACGCGAGTTGGGTCTTCAAGTGCCACGGGATCCTCTCTTGAGCAATAGCTAGTAATCGAACCTATTCCGTTTTAAGTGGTATCTTTTAGGGGTATAATGAAGCTCAGGCAACGTCCACTTAAGTCTCCCGTAGGAGTTAAATTCAAATTTTCCGAAGAGCACTCCTTGCGGCTTTTGTGACGAGAAGTTTTCCTGCGAGCGCTGTAATTTCTGACTGAACGGAGACTGAACTGACAACTGGGGAAATCTAGCTCTGGAGAGCACTGCTTTGCCTGCGGGAACGGAATCTCGTCACGAATTCCTGGTACACGGGGATCTACTTCGATGGTCTTCATTACGGACGTCAAGGAAGAGACATAACTTGGTCCAACAGTAGTTTATTCTGCACTCGGCTGAGTGATCGACGATGTAATCGATGTCAATCGCATACTGGATGTAATCGATGCAATCGAAAATCTTTACAACAGCACTTGCTTATATATCATCCTAATAAGCTAAGTGTTTACAATATGGTAATGCAACTTCTAACATACAATACGAGCGGAAAAGCTTTACGATAGCAAATCCCAATCAACACTACGAAGTTCCTTAAATTAAAAATAGATTGCTAAGATTAAGGTTGAAAGGTTGAAATTAAGATAGAGCAAACTTAGTAAATTAAAATTCTCACTTGCTGTTATACCCTGAGCAAAGAACACTTGTCCCATGAATAGAACTTCATTACTGGAATATAGTTCAGCTGGCTAACTCACAAGAAAAACTCATAAAACTTCATTAGTGTAAAGTAGTTCAGCTGGATAGCTGCGGAGGGAACGGAAGATAGATTTTACTAATGGAAGGAAACTCGAACGATCCGATAACGAACTATACTTTAGGTTAATACTTTAGGTTTACTTTAGGTTAGCTTCTCTTCGTAATCTTAATGTACTTGGTTTGTTTTATGTTAGTTTATTTCTATTTATTGTATAGTAGTGTTTTCTTTGTTATTTAGTCCATCAACAGAAAATCCTTGCATTTGTAAAATGTCTTAAGATCTCCCCGCCTCGATTAGTTTATAAGCTATTTGCGGGGGGAAACTAATGTAATTTCTTGTATTTCTAATGTTAATAAAATTTTGTTGTTGTTGTTTTGTTGTTGTTGTTTTGTTGTTGTTGTTGTTGTTGTACTATTTGTATTCTAAATGAAAGTCGGTGTTGCACGCGTACAGGTGTACAAAGAGTCGGCATAGTACAAAGTAGAATACCCAAATTCCTGGTCGTCAACTGGATAGAGGCTACTGTTGTTTTTTTTTTTTCTATAATTTTCCAAACAACAAAGAAATGACTGTGAAACGGCGAACTTTCTCATAACACTTTTTCATATGGAAGCTCCCCCCGGGTTTCCAAATGTCTAACAGGAAGTGATGGAGTGATGGAGTGAATCCGCGCCCCACACCTACAACTTGGAAACTATTATTTTCCAAGTTAAAAAGGTTCAGGAGACAACACGCAAAACATAAGTTAATAGAATAGTTGGTACTGTCATTATGCTTTTTCCTATCAGGTGTACTGTGATATTGCAGTAGATGGTAAAGGATGGACGCTAATCGCCCGATTCTCAAACAAAGACAACAAGAACTGGATGCGTAATGATGGTAGCTGGTGGTATGACCAACAAGTTGCCATGGGAACAACAACAGATCCATCCGTCAACTCTGACATGATCTCACCAGCTTTTTGGTTGGTCAGCGGCAGAGAGTTTAGGATCACGCGCAGTGACGATCCCAGTCCAGCTGATTGTAAATACACCGCTGTTATAAGACAACGTTTAGAAATGCCACATTTCAGTATCGTAACCAAAATGTTTATAACTCAACGGTTAACGCGTGGGAAGAGTGTCGTCCGATTGTTTGACATTCTAGGAGGTATTCATAGCAAGCTAGAGAGCTACGGCTTTCATAAACAAAACTTTGATTACTGTACAATAAACAAGGCTAAAAGAAACGTATCAATGTCTGATATCAACGTCTGATAACGAATACTGAAAAATACAATGAAAAACTGCTGTTGACCTCCTTGGAGGTATTCATGGCGAGCCAGAGAACGACGGCTTTCATAAACAAAATATGTAGATTACTTAAGATTTCAGGTCTATCAAATAATAAACAGGGCTAAAGTAAACGTATCAATGTCTGATATCAACGTCTGATAACGAATGCTGCAAAATACAATAAAGAAAAACTCCTGTTGACCACCTTGGAGGTATTCATGGAGAGCCAGAGAATGACAGCTTTCATAAACAAAATTTGGATTACTTCAGATTCCAGGTCTATCGAACAATAAACAGGGCTAAAATAAACTTATCAATGACTGATATCAACGAATGATAACGAATACTGAAAAAAAAAAAAAAAACAATAATGAAAAACTCCTGTTGACCTCCCGCATAAAAGGGACAAAACTAAAGAAACAAAGAGGAAAATAGCTGCGGATAATGTACTCAGTTTGACGGAGCAAAAACATAGCGAATTCAAGATAGACGTTACATAACTAGACCTAAGCTTATGACAATTAAGCTTTCGTTTATCCTCACTCTGATAAAAGCTACTTTTAGCTTCGCAGTCCAACATGACATCTTTGTGTCTAAATTTTCTGTTCACTGAGAACTCATTCGCTAAATCCGCTAAATCATTTGATTCTTTTGCTATTTTGAGTTCGCGGAACAACCCATTTCGAAATATATGCTCATCACACACGCCATCTTTTTGAGTGGATCTACCGCGAACGGTGTGTGGCTCTATATGTTTGAGCGTAGAAAAGATTGCACCATTTGTTAAGATATTCGACGTATCCGCCATTGACTTCGAATTCGACATCTTGGAAAGAAGGTTGAGCCTTTAAGACGGGTCTGCGGTATTCCCCATTGCACGTGACTGAGTTTTGTGGAGAAATGCAGGGTAAATTTAAAGTCGGCCTCGCCCGACTAAAAATCTCATTAGTAATGACCCTGCAAGATTCTCACGATACTGGTTCCTGGCTTTAAAGATTCTGGTTTCAAAAGATGACATCAATTGACCGCAGTTTTATTCAGTACAGTTTTGTCTTGGCATATCCTGTATGTACAGGAACACGAAACGGCAGTTAAAAGGAAATCAATCGCTCAGTTTACATCACCGGCAGTCGAGCGAATTAACGCCATCAATCAAGTGGAGATTTTAGTTTCTTCTTAGCTTTCCTTTTGCAATTAACAAGATAACCGTAGTATTGCGTTGGGTTTCTTTATAATTTACCGGTCGGAAAAAAAAAATCAACATAAGAAATGTGAGGTGGGCCGGGGAAGCTTTTCACCACCTATATCCCGAGCAATCTCCGCTAGGGGTTTACAGTAATGGTGCAGACGTAGAAGTCTCGGTAATTTTTTTTCCCAGACAACCTTTACAAGATTGTTACAATACTTCCCCTAGTGCACTGGTCAGCAAATGAAGTTATGCTACATTCATGCCGCGAGATGCTCTTGGCACCTAGTGAAAGTTTGAAGTTTCCTCCAAACGATGACAGCTCAATTGATAACGGTTTCGCTTTACAGTTCTGTCTTGGCATATCCTTTATACAGAAACACGAAACTGCTGCTAAAAGGAAATCAAAAGTTCAGTTTGTTCAACACTCGAGCTTGTTCAGACAACTGCTTGTTAATTAGAACCGATCATGGAACCAAACAAGAAAACTTCCTCCAAATGTGAGGACGTTCTCCACAAAGGTTTTTCGTTTCTGTCCTTTATTTCGCTTTTGTTGATTGCTGCGCTGTTTTTGAGAATGGAGTCGATAAACAGGAAAACAGAGATGAACGAGATGCGAATTTCAAAACTTGAAAGCCCCATCCAGACTGAGTATTTGCAGACAACAGACCACAAAAACGATATGAAAACACTAGAGAGCAAGTATAAGAAAACAATTCGTTTTTTCATCGCTATAGTAGTTTTAATTAGTTATTCCTAGATCAGTCGTCGAGTATTTAGTTTTGCAGAAGTAGACAAGCGTTTCTTGTCATAATAAACAAGAAGCATGTTTATATCCTGAGTAATCAGATGATACTGAAACCAAATATAGTGTATCGCTGATTGGTCGAAAATCATGGACGTCGGTTTCCCACTTCTGTCTTCGTTATCAAGTTAATGCAGTGGTTTCTTAACAAATTCAATATTATTTATTTCAAGTCAGGATGTATGTAACATGTTAAAGCATGCGTTTTTGATATAAGAATTGAGGGTAGAGACAGTGAGTTACAGTGAACCGGAAGAACTGACCTAGGGACTGGCCCTACCGTAGACTTTCGTTTTCAAAAGAGTTTCTAAAATAACATGCCTCGGTATTTTGTTGGCGCATTCAGTCGTCAATGTCAATAGAAACTTTCTTTTAGCTCAATTTCAAAAAAGAGAAAGAAAAACAGTTGAATTTGAGTTGTGACTTTGATCCCTGCCATCTCTAATAGACAAGCTTGTATATCAACATACCTAGGTCAAGAATAGAATCAGCGATGACAGAGCTTCCTTTCATGCAATTCAAAGGAACTGATATTGATTCCCTATCCATTACGCGTGAAGACATGACCTACATTATGAATAAATCCGGCTCTAAGAAATAAAAACTGATATATTTTGTCGTGTTCTCAACTCTATTCCTGTTCTGGGGGTTGATGAAGGGAGGATGGAGGGTTAAAAATTTGACAAGTAAACTCTCTCTACGCTTAACTTATCTTACCACAGGCAAAGTACTGTCCTTCTCTTTGACGAAAACTCCTGAAGACTTCTTTCACAGTATCCGGGCAGTATCGCACTCCACAACCACACACAACGGGGAAAATCCCTTCAGTTTTCACTTGTCACCTTTTGTCACTTGTCACACAATATCACTTGGGAATCACAAACAGGGAACGAAGTCCCGAATCCCAACAACAACAATTGAGTGGAGAGCCGCTTACATAAGTATCCGAAGAGAATCTAGAAGTTTCCAAAAGTAACTATTTGCAGCTATTACAGTAAACTCTATTTTGAAACTAATGAATCACAGTTCTGGAAAATTCTTGAAAAAACGCATTGCGTGACATTGACATTCGCGAACTTTCTCGATAATTCCGTAACAGTCTGAAGTAGAAGTAAGTGATGATAGCTTTGAGCTAAGACAGGAAGTTCCAATAAGCAATTTTGCCTGGTAGTCTTTCCAACCTATTTTAATCCCAACAATTCCCTTTCAAATATTGCTTCAAATTGCACTCCTATTCATGTGTACCTCCGGCCCAGCCTTAAACATGAATGCTGCCGGAGCGGGGTGGGAGTGGGAGTGGAGGGGATATGTCACCACTGACTCAAACTTGGTGTACAATCACCTTACTTCTTTTACATTACTGGAACCCTACATGATCAGAATTTTGAAAGCCTTAGAAAATATTTTACTTATTGCTGCAATCCAACTAACTTCCTCATTACTCTTTCATTTTTCGTTGCATGATCAGCAGAACAGTTTTATTTTATGTTTTACAGATTTGAATCAGTTTAAAGCTTAACTTATTTAGGTGGACTAATATCTTTTGTTCTTGTGGTTCATCCGTGGCTGCCAAAAAAGATAGAAGAATAATTGGTCAAAAGCATGGTCTTTATTACGGTGAACAAATATGTCCATTGACTGAGGCTAACAGCAGGTGCCATCAAGCTAAGCACATTGTATTACAAAATATTTTCTCGATCGTAGCGTTTACATTTTGTCCACTTAAATTATTTCTTTACTTGGCATACTACACTGGCGTGTTTTCAGTTCATCACTGCTCAGCGTGTGCGAAAGATAATTTGAAAGCTATTATTCATTCCTGGTTTTACTTAATTTTAAAATCCAGTGTAGAGGTCTAAAATACACCACTCCATAGAGTCTAATTAATTTTGTCACTGTCTGTATGTCACTGCGTACATGCTCGAAATAACGTGCAAAGTCTTTCACTTTCAGGACATCGCCAAAGAAACGAAAGAAATGCACCTCAGATCCAAAATACTCCAGCAATATCTTTAAGTCCGCCGGGAAATAAAAGATAAATTAAGTCAAGTGTGCACCAGCAAAGACAAGATTTGCCAAGAAGGACTCCCAGGTTCTAAAGGTGATCCCGGTCCTCATGGCTATCCCGGATACAAAGGGGAAAAGGGAGCACCTGGGGTAACCGGGCCACAAGGACCTTTGGGTCCTATAGGAGCTCCTGGGCCAAGTGGAAAGCAAGGGCGTCAAGGACCCCAGGGAATTAAGGGCGATATGGGCGCGGAGGGGCCTCGTGGAATCCCTGGGGTAAAAGGAGATGTTGGGCCAATTGGCCGCCCAGGAGAAAAGGACTCGATTGGCTTGAAAGGGAACAAGGGGAACAGAGGCTATACGGGCCTTCAGGGACCAAAAGGAGAATGTATTGTTGACCCAAAGATCAGTATATATCCAGTGTCCCAGGAAGTCTTTATCAACTCAACGACAATATTTTACTGCTTGGTTGATGGTCAGACATCTAAAGAGACAACGTGGAGTAAGCTTGGAGGTGCCTTGCTCAAAGATACCACTGTGAAAGATGGTGTACTGCATATCAACGATGTACAGAGGTCTCATGTTGGATCATACATGTGCACGGCAAATACTGGCTATGGAATTCTAAAGGCAATCGGCAATTTACAGTTGAAAGGTATATACTTTCCCTTTTGTTGGGTTAAAATGAAAAAAAAAAAAAAACCAGGCCATCTTTACGACATATTTCCCCGAATTATTTTTTTTTCGCTTTGATGTCTTTCCTCCTTTAAGTTTAAACATTCTAGTTATCGTAATACATAACTCCATTTTCGTTCGTTATCGATCATTTATATAACATAACTAAAGCAAGCACGCGCTCTGATTGGTTCATTCAGCATCTACTATTTTACGATAACTACAGAAATTCACGCGCGCTCATTGGCTAATATTTATTGTTCATATGCGGACAGACACAGAAATTTAAAATTCCTGCGACGCGTCAGCGAGCGAGAGCGGGCAATTCGACAATTTGTTAATTTGTTTATGGGTGTATGCTGCTGACGTATTCAATAACTAAAGCAAAGCGCGCGCTTTGTGATGTAGCTCAATAAAAAGACTTCTGTTGTTCCAATGTCTCAATGTTATGTTATAAAACAAATGGTCATAGCGTCTACTATTGAGTTACTTGGGACGTTTGTTAAGCACTCAAGAAGCTAGAGTCGCAATCGCCTCTTGCGACTCTTCGCTTCTTTCGTGCTTAGCATCCTCCCGCGTGCAGACATAGCTCATTATATAATAACCCAAGTTATTCTCGCATTTTGATTGGTTCTCGGCTATGATCTATTACAGGACAGATGCATGATTGACGTCATCGTTACAAAGTTTTTCCCTGTGCTGTTTTAAAGGGGCACTGTCACGAGAATTTTGCTGTTTTAGGTCAATTCTGTGCTAAAATCATTACTTTAAGGCTTTAATCATAAACAAAAAGCTTCTGTAAAGCTACGGCGAAGATATCAAATGAATTTTTGCAGAGAGGGCTAACCGAACAAATTTCTGGAGGATTTTTGGAACTCGTAGCATCAATACTCGAAAAAATTGGCCAATTTTTTCAAATTTCAATCCATTTCCATCTGTGCCATCCGTAGCGAAAGGCGGCAGGAAACAGTTTCAGTACCTTCAAATAGTCTTAAAAAACAAAACTAGATCATTAGTTTTGGAATTCAAATGATGTGAAGGCACCTTCTAGCTTTTCATCACGTTGCTAAATAGCGTGACAATGTCCCTTTAAAATTGCGAAAAGTCTTGAGAATTGGGATAATATATTACGTGACTGGGCAAAAGATAAGGTACAAAAAAGTCTTGCCGAGGCATTGAACAGGTTTGAGAAGCCAGAAGAAGAAAGATAAAACCATTTCTTTTAGAAAATGATTCAGAAAAGATTTTCAGGCAGTCTCAGTCGACTGTCGAGCGAGACTAAACCACGCACAAAATCGGTCTTGGTAAGCAGAGAACCATTGCTTAATCTCGAATTTAACAAACCCAATAAACAAACTGTTTCTGAGATTAATTTATTTAAAAAATTCAACTTTTTGCAGTGGCAAAACAACTGTTGACACACTGACTGATGTCAGAAATGAAACATCAAAACATCACTTTTTAAAATCGGTAAAATAAACACATAACCTTACTTTCCGATGCGAATGGTCCTGTCCATTTCAGGGCACAGCAGCGAGTTAAGTATAGCTAACCACAGCTAACGGCCGACAGCATCGTAGCTAAAATGTGTCTCCGACACTATATCAAACTGATTTGAGAATCACCAACCACAGAAGACAAAAATCTCCACCGTCATTGCCGGATTTCATGCGGTGGGGGCCTGGGTATGAGTCCGTGTATCATGGCATTAACAACACATGCGCTGTCACACTACGGTAGAACATTAACCATTGCGTGATTATTGCTATTTTATTTCTTTTTAATATTGTGTTACTTAGTTTCCGTGCAGACAGACACATTTTTCTTTTGAAATAGGAATGGCCACACCTTGATTTATGATTGAAAGTTGTTATTAGATTAGTAATGGTAATAGGACTGAGTGGAGTCCAATTCGGTCTGTAATCATACGAGTGATAACAAAATCGGACGACCGCGCAGCGGGAGTCCGATTTGTTTATCACGAGTATGATTACAGACAGAATTGGACGACAAGAAGTTTTATTACCAATTAATCATAAAAATTACAATTTCCGAGAAAAGAAGAATAGCAAAGTTATGAAATAAAGGGAAAATTTGCATTTAATGTCGCTCTGAAATCGACAACAGTCAAAATGGATTTGCTGGTTGCCAAGTGACGAGCGAAAAACAAGTCTTATGTCAGTCAAAAACGCAACCATGCATGAAAAACGCTCAACTGCGCAGAACTTTGCGGAATTTGGTTAAAATTCCAATCGCTTGCCAGGGCAGTTTTTCCAGCAAGATTCAAAGTTTTTAAGCTGAGTCAATAGCCAGCTCACTTCAAGTTGTAAACATCAGAGCCAGAGTCAATTATGATTCTTCGTTTCCTTGGCTTTTTGGGACGGGGATTTTCTTAAGTTGCTGGTGCGTTTTAAACACACTGAACTGTTTATTGAAAATTTAAAATGGCGCCGAGAGATTTTTGTAGCCATGCTGTATTTGGACGACGGCATACCGGTGAATTCTGCCACATTTGCTTATGACGAAACTTGGTTTGAACTGATTGGAACTGCTGGTCGAACATTCTCCTACAGCTGGTGGATTTGCTGAAGCTGCAGGCACCGAACTGTGCAAAGGAAATGTCGAAGAAATCGCAGATATCGAGCTGGATTGTACAGGCACGTATCCGCTAGCAATGTGAAACAATTCTCGTCTTTCACTGGCAGTTAAATGCATTAATGTTTTTGGCTTTACAACGTTCTACCTATGCTGCCATCCAGGATTTAGTTGCTCGAGCAATGTTTTTGGAGGCTGTGGTTTTACTATTAATTATTTCTGAAATTTCCCCGTCTGATACAAGAGGAAAACTTGGCTTGGTCTACTGTCATTGTTCCTGTATTTTGATTTAGTTGAACAAAATGAGGATTTTCGAGGGAGGAAATACTAGCGT
>JAHPZR010027070.1:45000-66099 GCA_019787425.1 Platygyra sinensis
GAAAGGTAAAGACAAAGTTAAACGTATATCCCTAATTAGTGATACAAAAGATGGGGGGCTGAAAGCCCCGCACCTGGAATCTATAATCAAAACTCAAAGAATAATGTTTTGCAAGAGATTGGTGGAAAATGAACCTTGTCACTGGAAAACTATTTTATTACACTATCTGAAACCAGTTGGGAATAAGTTCATTCTATGCTGTAATTTTGATGTTAAAAAGCTTCCAATTAATCTTCCAAACTTCTACAGAGAATGTTTTGAGTGTTTTGCGCAATGCTCCGCATCCACATGTAATAGTGTTCCGGAGCTATCACACGAAGAAATATTCAACACTGTTATCTGGAACAACAAATTCATTTGCATCAATGGTAAATCTGTGTTCAATCAAAGCTTGGTTAGTAAAGGATTATTCAGAATAGGTGACTTGGTCACAGAAAATAATCAATTTATCTTTCAAGGCAATTTGCGTCAGTTGGACTTTTCCCCAAAAGACGTCTTTGATCTGATGTCCTTAATGGATGCTATCCCTGCACCGTGGCGAAAATCCCTTAAAACAAATGGTTATGTAGACAAAATCTCGTTTGTCCTTCAGGACCACATTCAACTAGTCTTAGATAACCAGAACGTCTTGATAAGTGAGGTGACCTCTAAAAGGGTCTATTGGGAATTAATTTCTGGGCTTGTGGCTCAACCGACAGCTCAATTGAAGTATAATGAAACCTTTGATGATGTCTGTTTGGATTGGAAGGAAATTTATAGTTTGCCCTTCAAAGTCGCTTTGGACACAAAAACACGAGAATTCCAATATAAGATTCTGAATAGGTATCTAGTGACAAACACTTTTCTAAAGAAAATAGGTAAAACAGATTCGGCAGCCTGTTCCTTTTGTGGTGTGATGGAGGAATCCCTCGAACATCTTCTCGTGACTTGCCACTTCACTGCAACGCTGTGGAAAGAACTTTTAGTCTGGTGTAACGGTAGAGATATCAACATTGAAACCCTTTCTGCGGTGGATATATTATTTGGTGACTGGCAAAGAAAAGATTGTTTCTTGTTATTTAATCATATTATTCTTATCGCAAAGCAGTACGTATATTATTGCAGGACCAATAATTTAAAACCCCTCTTTAATGTTCTATTACTAAGAATCAAGTCAGTCTATCAATTAGAATGCAAGATTGCTAAATGGAAAAATAAGTGGCAAGTTCACTCTTCGAAATGGAGTAAGTGCGGCTTCGAAGATAAATAAGTTATTGAAATGTGCGTGATGATAATAACAATAATAATAATGGTAATAATGATAATAATAATAATAATTATTATTATTATTATTATTATTATTAATTAACAATATCTACTTTAATTTTAATCTTAGTATCTTAGTACTTTTGTCATTTGGTATGCGTCTGTAAAAAACTAGATGTAAAAAAGATGATGATGAAGGGGTGTGTGTGTGCTTGTATGTAAGTGTGTGTAAGTGAGTGTAGTAAGGTAGTAAGTGAGTGTAGTGAATTGTACGTAAAACTGATAATCAATAAATATCATTAAAATACAAAAAAAAAAAAAACTAAGTTTGGTGGACGTCAATCAAATGTATCCATGACAATATCCGTGTTCATTTCGTCGTGTCAGTTTCACGGCCATGTTCGATCGTCGTTGGTTAAGGAATAATCGCTCAGTCATTATGACAAAGTAATTTGCAATTTCGCTGAGATGGAGGGCTCTTATGTAGAGGAAACGCGGTTTGTCTTTGAACTGCATAGCATAAACACTTTTTGCGAGCGAAACGTTTGTGAAGAAGGCGGCGTACGAAACAAAACTAGAGCCGTGAGCGATCCGCCAAAGAGAAAGTCGAAGAAAGGAAAGATACAAGGTAGCTGAAAAAGTTGGCCTCTGAAATGAGTCGCTTTATGTGGAGATTGACTATTTATTAGCTTGTTATGGATGCAGATTATTTTCACCGCAGAAATTCTTGTCATTCGCCTTGCTAAAATACTGATAATCCCGGCATGCAGAGATCTATCTTGACGAGTTTCAAGCGTGGTTGGAATACTAGTAGCAGACAGGCAAATTATATGCAAAGCAAACCGTCAAGAGAACCACACGGCATGTGGGAATGTCAGTAATAAAAAGGTAATGAAAGCCGCAAGAGATTAGCATTTAGACTTTTGTAGTTCATTCTGTAATAAAGTTTATTTATTTATATTTAGTTCATTCTCATGTTGTTGTGGTTGTACAATGTTTGTAAATTTGTAGCTTCAAAACATTGCCCGTGAGCGAGACGAACGAAAAGGCGCTTTAAACGATTTTATAAGTCTTACTTCTCAGTTTCTGTTTATCGACGAGTCAAGTAAAGATGATATGAAAGAGCAACTCGGATACTCTGAGAATTTGACGCCGTTATTGTCATGGATACATTTGATTGACGTCCACCAAAACGTAGTTTTCAAAATGGAAAAAAATCGTTGGAGGGCGCGTGTGACTGATAACCGCTGTAATGACCGTTATCACTCAGTTGCTACTATGGGACAAATTACTTTCATTGTTGTTATAGTTCGCCAGGTAGTTTCCTTTTCTTTACTTTATTTATTTATTTTTTTATTTATTTTTTCTTGTTTACTGTTGGTTAAGTGCGATGCCGCGTGGAATATAATTATCCATTAACAATATAAAATTCATCACCATAATTAAATTCACTAAAAGGTAGTGGTGAGAAGTGGGGGTCTTGCCGCCTATAGACCATTTTACAGTTGCCGGCTTAGTGACCTGGGGCCCGTTTCTCGAAAGACCCGGTAACTTAACGGGCCCGAAATCAGATTTTGAAATCAAAATCTCAAGAAAACTAGGGTGTGTTCTGAACTCTAGTAAAGTCCATTTTGTTTCTTTAGCTAATAACTTTACTGTGTAGTATTTAAAGCTTTTGAAACTCCCATTTGGAATGGAAAACAAAACAGCTTAACGGGCCCGGTAATTATCGGGAGCTTCGAGAAACGGGCCCCATGTCTTTAAATAGCAGTGAGACTGAAGTTGACCTTATTTTAGTTTCAAACAGACTTCACTACTTTTATTGTGCAAATCGAGTAGTTCTTAAATTTTCGAAAATCTAAGGTGGCTCTGAACGCCACCTACAGAGTTTTTTTTAAACTTTGCCAAACGTTGCGCCTAATCATGCCTATCAAATGTTGATAATATAAAAAAATTCACCGTGCAATTTTCGAATTATAAGCCCCTAAAGCTGTAATTAAGGGTGTGTTTAGCAGGTCATACTGTTGCTATGATAACCTATTATGTCATGAAAAGAACAACAACGTGTTCTCCAATAGTTGGGCAGTTTTTTTGATACCATGATTGTAGCATTAAGTGATAAAGAGTGGTTATAACAACACAAAGAAACTAACTGCTGGAAGCTGTTTCGAGCCACCTTAAACCCTAGGAAAAACTTCGCCATGAGTTTACAGGAGTTTACAGTACTGCAAATAAACAAAAAAGTCGAAGTAGTTCTTTAGCCTACCGGCAAGATTCCCAGAATACTTCCCACTCGCGCATGGATCGATCATTTAGATAAGTAATGTTACATTCATGGCACTCAGAGAAAGGTTAAAGTTTCTTTGAACCGATGACAGATCAATTGATAACGGTTTCGCTTTACAGTTCTGTCTTGGCATATCCCGTAAACAGGAACACGAAGCTGCTGCTAAAAGGAAATCAATCGTTCAGTTTACAAGACAGTTGAGCTTGTTAGACAACCTTTGTTAGAACCGATCATGGAAACAAACAAGAAAACTTCCTCCAAATGTGGCGACGTTCTTCACAAAGGTTCTTCGTTTCTGTCCTTTATTTCGTTGTTGTTGATTGTTGCGCTGTTTTTGAGAATGGAATCGATAAACAGGAAAACAGAGATGAACGAACTGCGAATTTTAAAAGTGGAAGGCCGTGTTCAGACTGAGTTACTGCAGACAACAGACCACAAAAACGATATGGAAACACTAAAGAGTAAGTATAAGAGAACAATTCGTTTTTCATCATTGTATAGTAGTTTAGTAAATTCCTAGATCAGTCGTCGAGTATTTAGTTTTTGTAGAAGTAGAGAAACGTTTCTTGTCAGCAGTGAAATTAGTTTAATTTATACGTGACTGATCGAGTATAACAAGAAGCGTGTTTATATCCTGAGTGATCGAATGATATTGAAACCAAATAAAGTGTATCACTGATTAGTCGAAAATAGACGACGCCGGTTTCCCGTTTCTGTGATCGTTATTTAATGCAGTGCTTTCTTAACATATCCCGATGTTATTTATTTTAAGTCAGGATGTATGTGAAATGTTAAAACATGCATTTTGTTTCGATATAAAGAAGTGAGTTTTAACATCAGGGCAATGACTGTGAGCCGGGCAGTGACTAAGGGACTGGCCCTAGCTAGACGTTTGTTTTTCAAAAAAGATTCTAAAATAACATGTCTCGTTATTTTGTTGGCGGATTCAGTCGTCAATGTCAATAGAAACTTCACATACTCTGTTAGCTCGTCATGTCTTTCTTTTAGCACAATTTCGAGAAACAAGAAAAAGATTAAATTGAGCTGCGACTTTGACCCCTGCCATCTCTCATAGACAAGCTTTTTATCAACATACCTCAACCAAAAAATAGAATTTGCGATGACAGAGATTCGAAATACGGCCTTCCCCACCTCCCCCCCCCCCCCCCCCCCCCCCCCCTACCCCGTCGCTTTCTTTTCATTCAAAGAAACTGATATTGATTCCCTATTCATTACATGACCTACATTATGAATTCTAGGAAGTAAGAACTGATATAATTGTCGTGTTCTCAACCCTATTCCTGTTTTGGAAGTTGATGAAGGGAGGACGGATAGTTGTTTTCTTTTAACTGAATATGACAAGTTAACTCTGCTAGTTAGGCGTGGATACGCGAAGCGTAGAAACGACTTTTGGTATGGGCTAGAATATGCAAATGTGTCACTCACTCAGATGTAAACAAATCGATATGTCGACGGCAGACCAATTGAAATCGATTTTCCCAAACAATGCCGGAACGCCTAAATTAGTACTCGTCGAGTCGCGGCGGCACATGCACGTGTAACCGAGTCAAAACTGGTTAAAAGAATGAGCATTGAATGCGAATAGTCTTTCACTCCTCGAGAAGTTTACTCGTCGATCCTCCAAGCTCACACGGGGTTTATAAATAGTGAGCCTTTTTCGAGTGAATCTTACGAGCGAAACTTCGAGCGAACCTCTGATCTATGAGCACTCACCAGCAAAGTTATGAATCAAACGTAAGCTCGGACAAAACTACTGGAAACATCAGTAGCAAAACTGATCAGTTCATAATATCCAATCAAAACACTCTTGAGGCGAAGCAGAACGAAACGCAGTAAGAAGACTTGCCGGATGGTAACAGAAGCCATGGAAAACGAAGAAGTAGGTCAAAGTCCACTCGTTTTAGCAAAGGCGCCCGCCGTGATAGAGAACCATCAATTTATCCGTGGAAGAAAATTCTGAACTTATTTAAGAAATGAAGCAATTAAGAGGTATGTAAGATCTCATATCGTGAATTGTGTACCACATTCATCAGCGTTGAAAAAGATTTCATCGTTTGATCGCTGTAATTATCTTAGCGCAGTGGCTATCCCTACAGCACCCGTACAGCGACTTGTATTTACTATTCGTACGGGAGTGTACGGAAGATTTCATTGAATTTCTCTGTAATTGCTGATTCTTCCTTATCCAAATTATTGTGTTTACCTTTAGAAAAATTAAGCGATTCTAGTGACTGCGGTTTCTTTGGAGCCAGATTAATTTTGCGTTATCTCTGCATGCTAATCGAAGGTATAAATACTCACGCACATGTCACGCAATAAGAAAAGACCGTACAGCGACTTGTATCTGCTTTTCACACGGGGTTCCTCTAGTATAACTAAAGTTACCATTAAATTTAATAATGGCTAACCTGTTATTGAATGTCGTAGTTGAACACTTTCCTCAGACAATACCTGTCCAGCCGTATTTTCGTGGAGCAGTTTGCGTTACAAGATTTCTCACCTGATTTGGAAGGAGAAAACGTTCGAAGCAATTCTATCCTTCGGTAAACTCAGCGTGAGTAGCCGGACTATATACGAAAAGAGCTGTCTGACGCTGAGAAATTCAGAGAACTGATCGTGATCGGTAGTAACTTTAGCATTTCCGTGGACTCCCGTATTCCCTGCTGCGTTCGCACGCAAACTAATCTGGCTCAAATAAACGGGCTCGTAGGAATAGAAAACACAAGTCGCCGTACGGGTAACTTACGAGTAGCCTCTGGATCTCGAATCTAAAACCGGAATGTATAGAAGTAAACCAGTTGGAATTATTCGTGCAAAAGGTTTAAGGTTTTTTTGCTATTGATTATGTCTATGTTTCAAAACAAGAACTACGAAGCATATTAAAAGACATCTCAGCAAGAATCAGATGTCTTTCATGATGAATTTGTACATGCATGTTCAGTTGTTCAATGTTTTTCAATAAAGTGTAAGAAACGACATCACAAATATTGTGTTTCAAGGACAAAGTTATTGACTTCAGGTGATATTGAGTTAAACCCGGAACCTGTTATACTCGGGGAAATAATCCAAACAATCGTATTGAATTGTTACAATCTTGATAAGCACAACATGGCTTGAGAATATTAGATGGTGGTGGTGCAGGTGATTGTTTCTTTAGAGTGGTGTTCCATCAGGGGGACCTAACTATCACATGAATATTCGTAGTACTGGTCAGGAGTTCAATATATGAGAAACAACCCAGAAAGATCCATTGAAAGTAGTACAGACCATTCATCGTTAAGGTATTATTTTAGATTATATATGTCACACCAAGGCACATTGGCTGATGCACTTGTTATACAAGCAGTTGCTGATGCTTTGAACTTGAACTTTGAACTAAAATTTACAAGCAGTCTGAATAAACAGCCTGTAAATTCAATTTTGTCTACTTCTCTGGTTATACTAGACCTTTCAAAAAGGCTTTCAAAAAGTCATTTCAAAAGTTACCAATTATAAACTTATTATAGGCATCCACGCCTTCTTCATAGTTTCCTTTGATTTTTTCTCATGACTCATTTGGCTTTTACGCCTGATGTCAAGTCATTTACTGCAAATTTAAATTAAATGCCGTCTACAAAATTGATATGCCTTGTCCGGAAGTAGACCTAAGCAATGATAGCTTTCAGCTTAGACAAGAAGTTCTAATAAGCAATTTTTAAATAAACTCGGAATTTTTCATTTCTTGCAATCAGTTAAAGATAACGTGTACATGAAATACTTGTTAACAGGAATACAAAGCAGTGCTCGCATACCATGGAAATGCAGTCTCCTTCAATAAACAAAGGTGGTTCACTAGCGGTTAATTGGTTTCCTTACTGTGTCTCATTGAATCGAGTTCAATACAGGAAGGAGTAACCTATAAAAACAAATCTTGAAAACCGTATTCAGAGTGTTAATGCTTAGTGATATGCAAGCTTAGATGCATAAATTGGTGGAAGCAATGTTACACTCTAATGTTAACTTGACCAGGAAGGAGCACGAGAAGGAATGACTTTGTGTTTAATAAGACTGAGAGAATTCAAAATTCAAAATGCATCTAACTTTAAAAAAAATGCTGTCAAAGGAGTGGGGGAGTGAATGTCACTCAAATTTAAAGTACAATAATCTTCTAGTATTATTTTTTACATTGTTTGAACCCTACATGATCATAATTTTCAGAGCCCTAGCAAGTATTTTACTTAATGCGACACTGAATACAACTAACTTCCCCATTACTGTTTTATTACATGATCAGCAGAAACATTCTGCTTTACAGTTTTGAATGAGTTTGAAGATTAACTTGTATAGGTGGAAGAATTATTTTGTTCCTGTCGTTCATCCGCGTCGCTGCGCGAAAAGATTGAAGAATAATTGGTAAAAAACATGGTTTTTATTACGGTGAAAAAACATGTCTATTGACTGAGGCTAACAGCAACTGCCATCTAGTTAAGTACAACGCATTACAAATTTTTTTCTCGATCGTGGCGTAAACATTTTGTCCACTTAAGTTTAAACCATTTATTTACTTGGTGTCCTACACTGGCGTGTTTTGGGTTCATCGCTGCTCAGCGTGTGCGAAGGATAATTTGAGAGCTTTCATTCATTCCTGGTTTCACCAGAAGCATATCATATCATGATATGCTTCTGGTTATACGGCTTAATAATAAAGTCCAGAGGTCTAAAATAGACCACTCCATGCAGTCTAATTGATTTTGTCACTGTCTGTATGTCACCGCGCAGATGCTCGAAATAAGGGGCAAGGTTTTCCACTTTCAGAACATCGCCAAAGAAACGAAAGAAGTGCGCCCCAGAAACAAAATACTCCAGTAATATCTTTACAACAAGTCCGGCAGGAAATAAAGGAGAAGTTAAGTCAGGCGTGCACCAGCAAAGACAAGATTTGCCAAGAAGGACTCCCGGGTCCCAAAGGTGATCCCGGTCCTCACGGATATCCCGGATATTAGGGGGAAAATGAAGCCCCTGGGGTGACCGGGCCTCAGGGACCTTTGGGTCCTATGGGAGCTCCTGGGCCAAGAGGAAAGCAAAGACGTCAAGGACCCCAGGGAATTAAGGGTGACATGGGCGCGGACGGGCCTCGCGGAGTCCCTGGGGTAAAAGGAGGTGATGGACCAATTGGCCGCCCAGGAAAAAAGGGCTCGGTTGGCTTGAAAGGGAACAAGGGGAACAGAGGCTATACGGGCCTACAGGGACCAAACAGGGACCAAAAGGAGAATGCATTGTTGACCCAAAGATCAGTATATATCCAGTGTCCCATGAAGTCTTTATCAACACAACGGTAACATTTTACTGCTGGGTTGACGGTCAGACATCTAAAGAGATAACGTGGAGTAAGCTTGGAGGTGCCTTGCTCAAAGATACCACTGTGAAAGATGGTGCACTGCATATCAACAATGTACAAAGGTCTCATGTTGGATCGTACATGTGCGCTGCATATACTGATTATGGAATTCTTAAAGCCATCAGCAGTGTGAAGCTTAAAGGTATATGTTTGTGCTGCTCTATATTATAACTTGAGTAAGTGCTGCAAATCCTGCTCCTTGTTGTTTGATGCGTTCTTGTTTTAGGTAGCTTTTTAGTTTCTTGGTTTTATATTTCACATCAGGATGTTTTGCTTTTTCCTGTGTACTTGTATTAACGAAACCAAATTCCTGCCACAGGTAGATATTAAACTGTAAATGCATAACTAATGATGTGTCTGATTTTGCAGAGCCACCGAAAATTTCCAACAGACCTCCCTCACAGATCACTGCCAATGAAGGATCCACCTTAAGTCTTTGTTGTGAAGCTAAAGGTTCCCCTTCTATCAGCGTTCTGTGGTTACGCGATCGTCAGTATTCCGATTCAACACTAGCCTTTCAGGAAAACGGATGCCTTGAAATAAACCCAGTTAAGCACAATAGTGACGGAGATTACATCTGTCAAGCCAGAAACCGCTTTGGACTAGCGGAAGCGACAACTACAGTAACTGTGAATAAGAAAGGTTGCCTTTCCAGTGATAATAGTCCTCCTTATAGCTCAATGGGCAGAACTGAGAGAGGGAACTAGCTTGCCTTCAACATAGAAAAAGTTTTTATTTGTCCGCCTGTTTATTACCCCATTTCCGCCATATCCTTATAAGGGCTAAGACTCAGAAGGAGATTCATAGGTTTATCTCCAACAGTTAAATTGTTGTAGTGTTAATTCCTTAATTTCCAAGTTTTATTACATTGCTTTTGCCTTCCTCATTGTTGCATATGCATCGGCAATTGTGCTCTTCATGTGTATCTTGTCTTTGACCAGCACCTTTAATCCCTAAGGAATGATGTCCGATCAATAGTGATTTAATTCAGATCGTATATACGTATCTCTAACTTCTAGTGAACTCCTGCAAGGAAGTAGTCACCAAACTGTCAACAAAAAAGTCTGATATCTACGAGCTGACGGCAAGCCTCATTAGATATTTGGTTAGTATTTCATTAACACCGATTCCGATAGAGCGGTTTTCAATTGATTGTCGGAAGGTAATTAGCTGTGTCCCTTGTAATTGGCCAGAGTGATTAGTTTGGCTTTGGTTTTACGGCACTCACTTGAAATACTGGGTATGTAAAGAATTTCAATTTATTTTAATATTGCGGTATTAATGGGTTAAAATACGTCACGTCGGTCATCAGATGAAACACTATACCTATCGTTCGGAGATCAGTCAAAATACCGTTCCATAAAACGAAACGTTTCAGGAGCCAACACCCAAAACCTTAGTTAATAGAATAGATGGTATTATCACTTATGCTTTTTCCTATCAGGTGTACTGTGATATTGCAGTAGATGGTAAAGGATGGACGTTAATCGCCCGATTCTCAAACAAAGACAACAACAACTGGATGCGCGATGATGGTAGCTGGTGGTATGACCAGCAAGTTGCCATGGGAACAACAACTGATCCATCCGTCAACTCTGACATGATCTCACAAGCTTTTTGGTTGGTCACCGGCAGAGAGTTTAGGATCACGCGCAGTGATGACCCCAGTCATACTCCTTTGTTACAGACCACAGGTAACTGTTTGGCTGGACAAACATTCCGATCAAAAATCACAAGTTATGGTGACTTTAGAAATGGCAAAGTTTGGGCCAGTGACCAGTGCCTGGGAAGCTGCACGGTTCAATATGGCGGTCAGTACAAGTCAACAGACGGGTTTCAACAGGCTCAGTGCAGTGGAAACATCCAAAGCGTGAACAAAATCGGCTTCTGGTGTGACTGGAGTGGTGATGGAGCAGTGATGATGATTGGTGGAGGAGGAAATTCTTGTGCACGTGCTGATCACGGGATTGGAATAACAGAAAAAGACGCTGCTTCTTTTGTCGATGGCTATGAAAGCTGCACAGGTGCTCGCGAGTATGAACATGACTTTGGTTATGTTAGTGGTACTAGCTGTACTACTCAATCCCAGTCCAACTCGTTAAATCTGTGGATTCGTTGAGTAGGACTAATCAAGAGCTACATCTTCAAGAATGTTAAGTTTTAGATTACTGTTGAACTCTAAATTTGTTCTTATAAGATAATGTTCATAAAATTTCTCATCAATTGCATTGCAAAAGATTTGACGAATATTAACTCAGCTTAATTTATTTTGATTTAAACTTTTTTTTCATAACGATTTTTTTTTTTTGAGATAAGGACGGGAGGCTAACTGATAGTGTGTTCAAAAATTCCAGCTTGAATATGTGGCTTAGTCTATTTCTCTGACGCAAAGCCTTCCAAGTTAGGGTACTTTTAGTATAGGCAACCAAATAAATGCAAGTGGATTTTAACGCCTCGAGTGACACTTGAAATATCTCATCACTGTACCAGCCCCTGGGCGAATGTAAATTGAAAGAATGTTCAAATCTCACGAATGGTGTAAATCGTTAATTTCTCCACCTTTTATGAGTTTCATTATTTATGACATGACAGAGACAATACGAGCGCGAGAGGATTTGATTTGTACTGGGTACTATTTTTTTCTCGGCCAATCGCAATCAGGTAGTTTTCTCCGTCTTAAAAATGCTTGTAATTAAGGAGAGTATCCAATTGTAAGTATTTATTGCTAACTGGCCTCTGCATGTGAAAAAAGACTTAGTTTTATTGGGTATTTCTGGAGTGTTTAAGGCGGATTTCAAGTCCAACGAATACGGAGTGACTTTCTTCAGTTTTCTTTTCTTGGTTTAGCTAATTCAAGGAACTCAGTTGGGTTAACTGTCAACCGTTAAATGTCTAAATTGAACACCTAAAAACAACCGCTTGGTGTTTTTCGGAAAAAAATAAGACCACTTCTGCCAATAACAAATTGGATGAAACGGGTCTTATACATTGAGGATGGAAATATGATAGCAAATCCTGCCTCAACTTTTAAGGTGGCTGAACACAGTTTTTGATACCTCTGTTTCATTTACCTTTCCCTCTAAAACCCTCAATCCTTTGGTCGCCAAAAGTGGCAGCAAGCAAGTTAACAACACAAATTTCAACTTTTTGGTAAATAAGCTGTCGTATATACCGTTGCATGGCAACATGGTTAAATTTAAACAGGCGTTAAAAATCGGTTTTGTTTATTTGCAGAAAATCTAGTCATTAGATTTCCTTTATAATTTGCAGGCAACAAGCTTGTAACGATACTCACAAGTTAGCACTATTTTAATAATAATTTAAGGTGGCTCAAAACAGTTTCCAGCATATTCCAAGACTTAGATTTCGCTCTGTCATTATAACCACCCTTTATCAATTGATGCTACAATCATGGTATCAAAAAACTGCCCAAACACTGGTGAACACGTTGGTGTCATTTCCGTGACACAATAGGTTACCATAGCAACACTATGACCTGCTAAAAACACCCTTAATTTCAGCTTTAAGCGCTTATATTTCAAAAACGGTACGGTGAAATTTTTTCTTATTACAGAATTTTAATAAGCAGGATAAGATGCAACGTTTGGCAAAGTTTAAAAAAATTCTGTACATGGGGTTCAGAGCCACCTCAAATCTTCGAAAATTTAAGGTGGCTCTGAACTCCATGTACAGAATTTTTTAAAACTTTGCCAAAAGTTGCATATTATCCTGCTTATCAAAATTCTGCAATAAGAAAAAAAATTCATTTTTTGAAATATAAGCGCTTAAAGCTGAAATTAGGGGTGTTTTTAGCAGGCCATAGTGTTGCTACGGTAACCTATTGTGTCACAAAAAGGACACCAACGTGTTCACCAGTGATTGGGCAGTTTTTTGATACCATGATTGTAGCATCAATTGATAAAGAGTGGTAATTATGACCCATCAAAATCTACGTCTTGGAAAGTGCTGGAAACTGTTTTGAGCCACCTTAACAAACGGATCTTTACTTATCCCTCGTTGAAGGTTCACTGGCATATCTTCAATTTCCTTTGTCAAAGCTCAATTTTTTTTCAATCCTCCAGTTACTTATCTCCTAAAATATTTTTGTGCCAAATTTCGTGAAATTCTAATGAGCAGTTCTTGAGAAATAAGCGTATCTCCGAGAAGTCAATTTTTCACTCATTCGCAATTTTTCAACTTACTACGCATGCGCTGCATTTAACTGGGTTCTTTCGGTAACAAACAAAAGTTGAGAATTGCTGGGTTCGTTGCATCGTTACCTTTTCTGACATACCTTTGTAATAAAAGGGTAAAACCATCAATACGTTATGAAGGAAAACTTGTACAGATAGTGCGGACATTGGGCAAATAAAATGATCACTGTAATGATGCCATGTTTGTTTTTATGCAATACTTGTGCGCGCGCTGAATTGCGTGAGCAAGAGCGCGCGCAAAAACTGTGTTCAGCCACCTTAACTCATTTTCTTTTTCAAGTTCACCAATTAATGAAAAGGTGTTGTGTGCTCCCGAAAATGATTTGCGGATCATCCAAACGTTGTTACTATCACTAACCAGTCTCATGTGCCTAACTTTTCATTTGAATCTGTTTCCTTCGAATATCTGAGCAACTTCCTACTAGACTTGGATAAAAAGACGTCTTGTGGTCCAGATGGATTCCACCGAAAATTTTGAAACTTTCTGTACCAGCTATAGCTTCTTGACTAACTATAGCTAAGATATTTAATGACTTTATTACTACTACAGTACCTGGCCTGAAGACTGAAAACTGTCTAATGTCAGTCCTGTCCATAAGAAACTATCGACCTATCATTGTTCTCTCAGCTATAGCAAAGGTCTTTGAAACTGGGATCAAATATGAACAGCTATACACCCAGTTTTCTCCTATTTTTTTTTCCTCAAATAAGTCTGGTTTTCCGCGAGGCCACTCCTGTTGTGCTGCACTTGTAAAGCTGACTGATGATTGGCGCGTTTCCCTGGATAACAAGAAGGAAGTTTGAGTAATTGCTATCGATCTATATAATGTGTTTGCCTCTGTTTGACATAATCTTCTATTAGCAAAACGAAAAGCCTATGGCCTTAGTGAATCGGCAATCCGGCAAGTGCTGCGGTAAGACGTATGCTTTTTATAATTTGACTAGGATGTATTTGGGAACAAAATGCTTCAGGCGACCAAGGGTCGCAATTTTAGCATCGACTTTCTTCAAGAGATTTCATTTAATGTGGTTTGAAACTTAGGTTATGATTTAAGGTAACACCTAAAATTCTTAAGTATCCTAAGGTTCAATTCTATTATTATTCAAATAAAAGTTTGGGATTTACCCAAAGTCTTTCCTTGCGTTTTTGACGAGTAGACCTGAAGAAAGTTTTCAGTTTTCAATAAAGTGCTGCGAGTGAAGTTTATGTGGAAGATGTTTTTATGTCATTTAGGAAGTATTGTAGAAGGATAGTCAACATGAGCTACTAGATAAGAGTATTTTTCCAAAGGCTTATGTGTTTAAAAACTTTTCTGTTTAAAACGTACTAAGGTCGACACCATGAACTTTTCACTCATGCGAAAACTTTTCCTCGAGTATTCACAGTCGTTAACCGCGACCGCATCACATCACGATTATGACAAGATATTTTGTACCATGCTGTTTTTAATTAATGTTCACTGAAACGCTCCTCCGTTAAACTGACGAAACGGCTTGTTAGATGTTTAAAGGCGCGTAGACTCGTTTTACGTTAACTTACCGTTCGAACGACTTGCGTTTTTAAACCTTTTAATGCCGTTTGTGACATTCTGAAAGCTCATCCGCAGTCACGCTGTTACTCCACGCTGATTGGATGATGCTAAAGAATGCATCCAATCAGGGTGGAGCAAACAACGTGACCGTTGCTCCTTGGCACACGAAATTCCGGCCCCGGATGCTAGTCGCTTCGAAAGCTGCATTTCTCGAAAATTATTTGGCGGTTAGCAGTTTTAAATGGATCTTTGATTGAATGCCACGAGAATAAGCATCAAACTTTCAGTTTACCTGTTGTTTGATTTGAAAGCCGGGCGTTTAAAATGTTTGGGTGAAAATCTGCTTGGCGCTGGAGCGGTAGAAAACGAGCTTTCCACCCCTCTCTGGCTTCTTCTCTTAACGTGTAGTAACAGTCAAAGCAAAACTCACCAAATCGCTCAAATTCGCCATTTTGAGCCGCAAAAGTTTCATAACGAGTGAACAGTTTAAGTGGAAAGCATAATATCAAACTCTTCAGAAAGCTTGAGAGTTAGTTTAGACAAAACGTACTCTGAATTACGCAGCAGGCAAATGACGAGTGTCATTAATCGATCGCACATGTAAATAATAACCTATTCACGCTTACATTTGCAAATTTCCGAAATTTTTCCCACTTAACTTAGGAGAAGTTTCACATACCTTATAACTTTGGATCTTTCCACAACTATATGTAAATCAGTACCGAATCATGCGGCAAAATAACATTTTTGCTAAAAAAAATATTATAACATGCAGTGCTGTCGCGCATTCGCTAGCATTTGGATAGTGACGCAAACAATGATAATACTTTTCCCTCGACATTTTGAAAGTGGGTTTTCAAAGAGTATTCGAACCATTTCTAAGGGGTTTCCAAAGTGTTTCCACATTCTAAAAGAGTTCAAAGCGTTTCACAGTTCCAGGAATTGCTTCAAATATTCTGAGGAACAAATCGGCTTTAGTCATGGGAATTTGTACAACCTTCACTTACTTACAAACTCTTCGCCGGCGAAAACGTGGCTCTCTACACAAAACAGGGTTTTCTCTTCGACATCGATACCACTTTGATGGTCGAAGTTCTTCCGAATCGAAAAGGCCTCGATTTTGATGACTTGAAATCGAGGCAAATGCGGTGATATACATACATCCAAAAAATCTTAAATGAGCCTGGCTTCTGGCGCAGGCAACCCAGGCTGGTCACGTACGCGACCGAAATTGAGAGTATGACGTCACAAGTTATCTCATTTGCATATTTTACCTTTTTTTTCTAATGCAGATATTTGCAAACGGTAAACGGCGTTTTTGTTCTTTTATAAAACTCTATGTGATGCACTAAAAAATCAAGAGATAGAAATTTGATCTCACTTTGTTAGAATTATTTAAACTAATGCGTTCATAATGAAGATCAACCGATTATCCGTCTTGACACAGTGTTTGTATTCTTTACGTGCAATGTGGAGATAAAAGTAGCGTCGCTTCCCTCCGAACATGAACTAATGTTATTGTTGAAGTGAGGCCCCGTCCACACTAATCCGTTTTCAAACGAAAACGGAGCTGTTTTGCTCCGTTTTCAAAAAGATTTGCGTCCACACTTATCGTTTTCGTATCGTTTTCGCCCGTCCACACTACAACGCCGTATCCGTTTTGAAAACGCTTTTATACACTCAGTGCGCATGCTCAAATGAACTAGACGCATGCGCATTTCAATATATCGGCCGGCGAAATTGGCGCCATTCTTGATCCTGTCCGTAGCGTCTCTCCGCCATTTTGGATACTCACGGTCGAGTGGTCTGGCGCCCGGTCGTATCTATTTTGATGACGTCATCGTTTTCAGATAGCATCGTTTTCTCCGTCCACACTAGAAAATAGCGTTTTCAAAAAGCATCGTTTTCAAATTGCTCCACTCTGGAGAGCGTTTTCGAATGGCTCCGATTTCGGTGATCGTTTTCGGCATTGTAGTGTGGACGATAGCCGTATCCGGAGCAAAACAGCTCCGTTTTCGTTTCAAAACGGATTAGTGTGGACGGGGCCTGAGTTAGAAGGTTGTCGAGACTCAAAGAAGAGTGACTTAGAAAGGAGTGAGTTCTGCCAAAATAACCCTCCCAGTTTTCTCTTTCAGATTAAGAATTGACCAAGGAAGGAAGCTTAAGCATATTAAGGCAGAGAACATTTGCTCGGGAAAAAGTTCGCTCACTATTCTCCTGCCTTCTGTCTCTGTTGGCTGCGCTGACTGACTGCTGTTTCTCAGATCCAACAGCGGATGCATGAATCGATAGAAGCGGATTTTACCAAATTCGTCTTGCTTAAGCCATGGACTCAACAAAATCTCCTCCTCTTCCTAAAAATCGAGGCCTCGAACGAAATCATCTGGTTTGAAATTCATAGAACAGATCAACAAACTCCTAGACGGCTCTCACTAAATGCTTTGCACGTTTCGCTTTCACGAAATCGACCCATCGCTTTCTACGTTTCTCCGCTTCAAGTCGATCACCTCTAAATAAAATCGGCATGACATGAAGCGTAATACCTCCTGTAAGTTTGTTGAGTAGCTACATCCCTCTTACAATGCTCCTGGCTGGCAATTTTTCGAACTACGTTCTCAGCCTTCCCCACAAAAACAAGTAAATATGTGAACTAGAGAATCATCGTGTTCCGGATTTGACGTCACATCCGGCTGTTGACCCATGCCCTGTTAAACTTGGTCGCGAACCAAAATGGAAGCATTTGGACGTACTTTGACGGGGCATAAAATTCGAGGATTGAGCCAAATCAAAAAATTTTTGCGCCAAATTACTCCACAAAACAAGCTTTATTATTTTAGCAAAAAAAAAAGTTTTGGTGTTAAGTGCACTTTACCTGAATGACACCTGGACACCAATACCAAAATAGACACTACTGATATCTGTCATCCTTGGCTTAAAGGGTTAAATTTTCTTCCAAAAGATGACAGATCAAACGGTTTCACTTTACAGTTTCTGTTTTGGCATGTCGCGTATACAGGAACACGATACTGCTGCTAAAAGGAAATCAAAAGTTCAGTTTACCGGTACCCGACACTCGAGCTCGTTCAGATAAATGTTTGTTAGTTAGAACCGATCATGGAACCAAACAAGAAAACTTCCTCTAAATGTGGCGACGTTCTCCAGAAAGGTTCTTCGTATCTGTCCTTTATCTCGTTGTTGTTGATTGTTGCGCTGTTTTTGAGAATAGAATCGATAAACAGGAAAACAGAGATGAACGACATGCGAATTTCCATCGTGGAAAGTCTCATCAAGATCGGATCACCGCGGACAATAGATCACAAGAACGAAATGGACACACCAGAGAGTAAGTAGAAGACCTTTTTTTTTATTTTAGAAGACTGTAAGTCCGTAGTTATTCCGGATATTCATTTTATGAAACAATACTATGTAGCTATATAGTACTTGAAAAACACTCAGGGAGTTTATGATTGCAAATTACCTGGAGTAAAAAAATAACTGTATGTGAATCGTATGTCTCTGAACTGAGTTTCTTCTTCAAGAGCGAAAGAATGGTGCCACCTAAGATAAACGTGACTGATCAACGCGAGAAGTTTGTTTACTAAACCTCAATGTCAGACAAAACTGAAACTGATCGTCTTGTATCACTAATATTAAAACAAAGGAAGTTTGTTCTTCACGTACCACGACTTTTGTTTTATTTGATAGAGGCCTTAGAGCTCGAAGTCTCAAAGTATAAAGTCAGGATCTATAGATATCCGTTTATTTTTACCCGGGAAAAGAAAGTTAAATTGTTGGCATACTGTCACGGTTTTCATACCTGAAGAGTCAAACAAGACACCGTCACGGTGGTTTGTCTACGTTGATTATTTTCCTAAAAGGAATATTACAGAGATCTGCATGTACGAAACGTCTGCTCATACCGTTTAATGACAAAATAAAAGGGGGACAAAGTCCCACAAAACCAGCCAGTAACAATATAGGGTGACAAGTAAAGCACATAAATATGTGTAGCATGGTTTTGCACATGAACTGCAATATGTGCTTAAAAAAGGGAGGGGGGGAAGACAGAACTGATATATTTATACGATGAGAATGCCAACAGAAAGGCGTTTTAGCCTCCTGTAATGATCAATAGAAAAAATGCACTAACAGCAATACGGTATGAAAAGTATATGGGCAAATGTTGAAAATGGTGGCCCAAAAGCTGATCAAAAAGGGGGGATAGTGAGGATCTGAAAATTAGAACAAAATATCGTTTTCATCGAATGAGACATTATGCATTGACAAACTGGAAATCATGTCTACCTGTACAGGTCGGAAAACTGAAAAAGAACTTGGAAACAAATGCATGCCACGATAATTTGCAAAACCTTATGACATGTTATTTGAAAAACAAAAACGTGCTAGAGGAGGTACAAATAAACAAACGCTGCACAATGAAGGACTAAGGTAAACATAAAATAAACAAGACGATCTAAGATCGTAAGTCGGGCTACAGGAAGATATGCTGCTACTAGTTTTGACCAGTTACGTACTTGTTTGTCCAAGGTCCTCGGTTGTGGGCGTGGCGTAATTTTTTTTTTTTGTCCCCTAAGGCTATTGCCCGTTTTCGACCATTTAGCACCGTTCGACTGACCCAGGTTTTCGCGTTTTCCAAAAGAAAGTCATGAAGAAGGTAATTACACATAATTTCAATTCGCTCAGAGCCTGAAATTTTTTTCAGGTCTCTGTTCAAATAGTGTTACGGCCGCACTTGCATTAATGACCATTGTCAGTTTACTCTGCAATTGCAATACAGTCAATGTTTTGCCATCTTTTTTTTCGCTGTTCACGTTTGAGTTTAACCACGTCTTGTCATTTCCAGGCTCCGCATGTTATTATGCTGAGGTACTGGGCCTCCTAGTTCGAGACTTCTTCTCCGTGTTTTTTTTTTTTTTTTTTTTTGGCTTTTTTCTTTTCCGACCGACCGACCCAAAATCAGCGAACGCATTCAACAGTAAACAAAGAAAATTAAATGGCCTAAGAAGTAGCACTTCTAAACAACACACTATCAATCTCATTCCTAGGGCCTTCTCAGTCCATGGCGTGGGAAGGGAAAAGGCCCTGGGAAGAAGGTTGAATACACTGTGATATATGTTTTGGGTCAGTGCTCTAAAAGGAAAAGAGCATCTTTTATACTACAAGTAAATGTTAAAAATATTTTTAAAAAAGGACGTTTAATAGCGGTGTAAATCAACCGACGTTTCTGCGTTACTGCCTTCTTCAGGGTGTTAGGCGGCCACGTGAAATAACGAGATCCTTATTTGCAATCCGCAACGTTGTGCTATTTTGAAACTGTTTGCGCGTTCCAAAATAAATATTTTTAATATTTACCCTAAAAGGAGAGGAGAGGCGGTCGCTTATGAGAGGTTGCCGCAATCTGAGGTTCGACTTTATACAGAAAAATGCAAGTTTAAGTGAGTTTTCATCTTTTATTTTCAACCAGCAAAATTTTACTAACCGTGCATGATAACTATTAGACAAGTGAACCACACTACTTATTGTTCTACTGAGCTGATTGTTAATACACTGCAGTTATAAGACAACATTAAGAAATGTCAAATTTCAGTATTGTAACCAAAATATTTACAACTCAACGGTTAACGCGTGGGAAGAGTGTCCTCCGATTGTTTAACATTCTAGGAGGTATTCATAGCGAGCTAGAGAACTACGGCTTTCATAAACAAAACTTTGATTACATTAGATTTTAAGTCTAATGAAACAATAAGCAAGGCTAAAAGAAACGTATCAATGTCTGATATCAACGTCTGATAACGAATGATGAAAAATAAAATAATGAAAAACTGCTGTTGACCTCCTTGGTGGTATTCATATCAAGCCAGAGAACGACGGCTTTCATAAACAAAACTTTGATTACTTAAGATTTCAGGTCTACCAAAAAATTAAACAGGGCTAAAGTAAACGTATCAATGTCTGATATCACATCTGATAACGAATGCTGCAAAATACAATAAAGAAAAACTCTTGTTGACCATCTTGGAGGTATTCATGGCGAGCCAGCCGAGAATAACAGCTTACACAGATTCAATGCTGTACAATGACCCCTGTGGCTCGCATTCTTGTATACACTTGATGGTGTATACATTTTATGCCCAAAGACTCTCTGCAATTCGTCGATTTTCGATGCAGTGTTGACTGTGTAGAATGCCATTTCTTTCTCATCTTTTGTACAAACTTAATACTGTCACTATTGCTCCTTGCTCTAAGTCGGCATTTGATGTAGCGATACATTTTTGACGAGAAAGGAATATTTTAAAGAATTCGCCTGTAGACCAATTTCTTTATTATGTGAAAGCTTTCCTAGTTTTTTTTTTTTACAGGTATTAGGCTGGGCTCACGATCGAATCGTCTTCGCACATGATA
>JAHPZR010027071.1:0-22500 GCA_019787425.1 Platygyra sinensis
CTCAGGATTGTTAATATTACAGTGATAAACAAACATTATGTAACGAGACCTGAATTTTATTTCCATTGCAACATCAATTTCTTGTACACACAACGGTGATTCGTCACACTTTTCTTGTATGCATAGGGTATCCATACTTAGCGCTGCCTTGTCCAATACAACATGATCACATTCATCTGCTACCACGTTATTTAACACGAAACAAACATACCTGCACAACATGCGGATGTAATATACGCATAAAAGCAACAAAACTAATGAAACAAAGAGAAAAATAGCAGCGGATAATGAACTCAGTTTGAGCAAAAACATAGCGAATGTAATCTTAGTAATCAAGATAGACGTTAGTTACATAACTAGACCTAAGCTTATGACAATTAAGCTAACGTTTATCCTCACTCTGATGAAAGCCACTTTCGCAGTCCAACATGGCATCTTTGTTGTCGTTTCCTAGAGTTTGAATACGACGCACCTTGTCTTTATCAGTAAATGTTCTTCTGTCGTCTGTAGCAAAACATTCTGTCCACATTTTCTGTCCACTGAAACCTCATTTGATTGCTGGTATGATTCTGGTAAGACCATCGCTAAATCCGCTAAATCATTTGATTCTTTTGCTATTTTGAGTTCGCGGAACGACCCGTTTCGAAATATATGCTCATTACACACGCTGTCTTTTTGAGTGGATCTACCACGAACGGTGTGTGGGTCTGTATGTTTGAGCGTAGAAAAGATTACACCATTTGTTAAGATATTCGATGTATCCGCTATCGACTTCGACATCATCGTGGAAAGAAGGTTGAGACTTTATGAAGGGTCTGCGGTATTCCCCATTGCACGTGACTGAGTTCTTTGGAGAAATGCAGGGTAAATTTAAAGTCGGCCTCGCCCGACTAAAAAGGCATGAACGGTATACATAGCCATCCTTTTTGCGTATCAGTAAGTATACGAAGGGCTAGACCGCTTAACTTTTACGAAATAGAATTCAAACACATGGTGCCTGAACTAGTGGGGCGAAACAAAGGTTATGTTTATAACATCTAGCAATAATCCTGTACATATCTTAAAAAAACAGGAGTCCGGCAACACGCTGTTTCCCGATACAAAGAAAGATAATTTTATAGTCTGGATACGGCACCAACTAATACTGAAGCAAGGAACTTGCATGTTGACTGGGGCGTATTATTGAAATTGGGTTAAGGCAAATAGATAATCATTTAAATGAATGCCATCACGGGCATAGGCTTTCGAAGCGGGATTAACAAGGCATCGATGCCGCCAAAACTTAGCTGAATGAATATTCTGAATTGCTCACAGAACTCGTCGGAGTAGCGTGTTGACCTTTTGGACCCGCTCATTCAATGTAGTCCTCAAATTCATGGTGGATGCATCCTTGGGAGTATTTGGCAACCACAACAATTGGTACAGATAAGCTCTTGAGCAATAATTCGGTAAAAGCGACTACGGAAAGCACAACCGCGACCGCATCGTGATGACTGTCACAAATATCATTCGAGCGCGATCTTCAGAACCACGACATTATAGGGGGCGTTCCTCTCCGGGGGGGGGGGGGGGTACTCCCTTATAAGGGCTTAATGGGGACGTGCGGCCAGCCAGGGTATGTTTTTCGGGATTTTTGTCTTAAACAAGGTATCGAATTTATCATTTTTTTGTCTTAATCAGGGTATCGATTTATCAATTTTTGTCTTAAATGGGATACCTTTTCTTGGACGATAAACAGCAAAATTTTTACAAGCTCTTGTAAATTAATATTGACTTCCGTTGACTCTGGCATTGATACCAGGCACATTAAATTTCCATTGATTACACAACAAGAAAGCCACACGATTTGTAACCGCAACTTTTAATGTCTTAAACAGGGTATCAAAAATCGGAATTCTGTCTTAAACAGGGTAGGAAAATCAGCAATAATTGTCTTAAACAGGGTCAGGGTATGAGGGGCCGGGCCGCACCTCCCCACCCAGGGATATATCGAGTACCTCCCCCGGGGTTCCTCTTAATGACTTCAAGATCAAGTCGAATCATTTTAACGCCCGTGCGACCTCCAACACCAAAAACTCTCGACATCGCCAACTTTAGATAGGCTAAGGTCGCGACGGTAGCGATCGTGTGCCTGATGGGCGTCAATAAACGGGACTACTCGCCGTACAAATATTAGGGAGCTTTAGATTGGACTACGAGTACGAGATTGACTACGAGTACGACTTTTTAATTCTAGTTTTCAGGCTTCACATTATCACAACACATACCCATTTCATCCCATGAGCTACTCTCTCTACCTAAAACCAACATGAAGAAGGAGGGCTCTGGAAATGTCACTGGTTTGAAATTCGAAAGTCGTACTCGTACTGAAACTCGTACTCGTAGTCCAATCTAAAGCTCCCTAATGAATGCCCTAAGACTAGAGCGCATGGTAATAGAAGCCATCATTGATCGCTAGTGGTTATGAAACTGCACGCAACTAAGTCCCTTCGACACAGTTATAGTACACAGTATTACTTATCTTTTTCTCAGCTTCCAAGTCCTTAAATGGCCACAACAAATCGCCAAAAGGAAGACGTGAAAAGAAAAAACAGTTTCTTTCGTGGAGCTGAAGAAAAAGAGGCTTCAACTTGTCCGATGCCACTTATGTATGCCCGAGTTAGAGTCCCGTAATGTAAACTGATTCTAGTCGGTAAAACATTGACCAGCATTGCCAGGCGCATAAAATCATTTATTCCTCTTGGTGATAAATTTCCTTTAATTTCCTGTTTTCTTCTAGATTCCGAAAAGTCAACAAACACCAAAGTTCGCCGCAGCTTGATCTCAACCAGCAATATATCTCTCAGCATAGAAGATGTCCGTAGTGAAATCACCAAACAGTTCAACAAACTCAAACCAGAAGCACTGTGTCAGCCATTGGAGAAAGTGTGCGTTCCAGGCCCTCCCGGTAAGAAAGGAAACAAAGGCTCTCGGGGAGTGTCAGTGCAAGGCGCCAAGGGTAAAAAGGGAGTGCAAGGCATCATGGGTTTACCTGGTAGACACGGCAAACAAGGCATTATGGGAAGTCAAGGAATGAGAGGAGAAAAGGGTGAAAAAGGTAAATGACTGTAAAAGGCAATCACGAATCGACATGCCTGCAATTGATAGAATTATTCATTCATTTATCATTTTAGGAGCCCACCTTCAGGAGGGTTTAACTCTCATACTAAACCTATGATGTGCAGTATATGAAATAATTCATATTTGAACTGAGGTTGTAGATGCAAGTGAAGAATGATCATCGCAGTTAATTTTCCAATTTAAGCAATTGGAAAGAAGAAGCCTGAAAAAAATCAGGGCTTCAACGGGATTCGAACCCGTGACCTCCGCGATACCGGTGCGATGCTCTACCAACTGAGCTATGAAGCCACACATTGGGAGCGATGCCAATTTATTGAGTTCATATCACCCGTGAGGAATGAAATGATGTGAAGTATATGAAATAATTCATATTTGAACTGCGGTTGTAGATGCAAGTGAAGAATGATCATCGCAGTTAATTTTCCAATTGCTTAAATTGGAAAATTAACTGCGATGATCATTCTTCACTTGCATACTAAACCTATGTCACGGTATTTTTACCAACCGGTCTATTTTTAGACTTCTTTTCCCGCAAAATAGGTTAGTTCTGGTCTACACTAGAACTATTACCTTGCATACGGCGGCTGCACCCACAGTACTAGCGGCAGTCAACTTGAAACGTAGCTGTTTTTGGGTTTCGAGACGATAATAGCCTTTAACAGAAATAATACACGAACTGCGGTTTCTCGCTGCCCACATTAGGTTCCAGTCTTTCTCTTAAACATTTAAATATCTTGTTGTATTATCCAACCGTCACTTCTGAGAAAGTATGTTGAGGCATGCGTTGTTTTGTCATGTTTGTAACCGCAGTTTGTGTATTATTTCTGTTAAAGCTAAAATGGCCGAAGAATAAGAGTTTTTATAATAGCCTTTTCTTCGCGATAACAGCCTCGGAACTAAAGGCAATGTTACAGTTGCTTTGGACTCTTCTGATAGTTTAATAAGGCATTCCCGGTTTAATTTGACAAGGAACAGCATATTCCAGTTCCAAATAACACAATTATTGCCTCACCTGGCGAACACCGAAGAACTACGAGCTCCCATTGAAAACAGGGTCGCGAATGATTTTGTTAAATGATGTTTTGCTAAATTGTTGATTTCGTGACACACAATTTATAATAAACAGGTAGTGCTGGACCCCGAGGGATCGAAGGACTAAAGGGAGATCCCGGTGAATCAATTTCATCTCCAGATGTCACTGTATCACCTGCCACTCAAACAGTCACTGAGAACCAGACCGCTACATTTTACTGCTCGGTTGCAGGGAACCCAAGACCTACGGTGACCTGGAGCAAAGTCAATGATTCTTTTAAGGCAGGGAGCTTTGCAGGCGATAAAGATGGCGGCCTTAAAATAATCAAAACAACTTTTAATGACTCAGGGGATTACATGTGTACAGCAGTCAGCGTTTTAGGAAGAGACGAGAAGACTGCTAAACTTGTTGTGGAAGGTAAAAAGGAATCGTTCAATTTAATTATTTCAGATAACTGAAATGAACAACAAGTTTATTGATAAATTGATTGATTGTTTTCAGCGTTATTAAGCACTTATTGCCACGGTTTTCGCAACTTTTCGACTGCTTAAAGCTTACATCGTTTATTTCTCTTTTAGCTACTTGACTCAGATAAGAAAGGAAAAACAAACAAAATATTAATTTATTGCCTTACTTGAGTTTTGGCTTCGTTTTAGTTTTTGTTTCTTCTCGTGTATTCTTTCATTCAGAAGAGATTCGACATGCGTAGCATCAAAATGCGAAGCGGCGTTTTCTCGAGTGAAAATAATATCTCGCGTATTTTGTCTTGATCCAACTTGGATTCGGTATAATATGAACGTAGTCTAAGCCTCAAAAAGGCTACGCATGAAAACTAAAGATGTCATTCTAATAAACCGTCAAATATAGGAGGTCCGCTTGGAAAGTGGCATTCCGCCTAAGAGGATTTTTCTTCCTTTAGTCACGTCTTTAAATTACTTTTTGCAGCGTCTGCACTCCAAAAGACGGTTTCACAAAGGATTAAACGATATGTAAAACGTTGTAAATTCAGCAAATGGCCACATTCTATGAAATATACGAACGTCGCGCAAAGTAGGTGGAAATCAAACGAAAATTGAAAAACACAGCGTCTCGCAGAGCGAACTGTTTTGTTTTTATTCAGATCAATCCCCACGATGTGACGATTGTAAGCTTGACGTGAAATAGTTCTCCCTTCCTGATGGCAACGATGATGCATTTTTCGCACAATAACCGAGTCCGAGTTTGGTTGTTGTTCCAGGGTTCCGAGAGCACACCTGGTTAAAAAAAAAACAAAAAAAAGAAACTGATACAGCATGCTTGTCATTGGCAGAAAGAACGAAATGTTTGAGATGAGAATAGATCCTATTAATTGTAACGTTTAGTATCATATTTGTATCATTATTGACCTAGTTAATAGAGTATGGCAACTATTGCCGGAAAAAAAGTCCGAGAGACGCTTCGTCTTCTCTATGTTTTTTTTTGAAGAGGGCTGCAACAACACAAGCTAAGGAAGTAAACGCAACGATGTGCCGATCGATGCCTGACCGTGGCACCAAAAGAGGATGCTAGTTCTTGTAAATCCTTACAATCATCGTACCCGTAGGGATTGCCCTGAATAAAAACAAAACAGTTCGCTTCGAAAACTGACCAGTATCACATTACCATATCGCGGGCTCAAGTGTACAGCTCATGGAGGTCACGTGTTTTTTTTTTGAAGTTGACCGCTGACCAAGTGCTGGTTACCGATTAAATCGCTGGCTCATGTCAGGTCAACTTGTTGAAAACAGGGCTGGATTGTTCGGAAGCCTGTTAACGCTAGCCCAGGATAAAAAATTATTCAAATTATAACTTTTTCTTCTATACAAATGTTTTTTCTGCTTTGTTTTGAGTACATGGTGATTATAAAACTCAAAACAGAAAGTCAAACAGTAAACAAAAAACCTCACTGCAACGTTACAAAAGTCAAATCAACATTCTTCTTTTTCCTCGGTTCGTTTAATCGGGCACTGAACAACCGGGCCAAGGAGCTACCCTTTGAGGCGGGCCTAAATCTATATATTAAGAAGCTTCTATAATTTATACTTACATCTCAGTGATTGCACTAACTTCTTTATTGATGATTCTTCACTTTCTTCTTTATTTTTGTTGGTTATAACCTTTCTTCACACGGCTCAGCAGTACGTGGGACCAACCAATGGCCATGATGTACAGCTTCGGTTAGCCTAAATCAGCATTCAGCTGGTTAGCCCATATTCGCCGTTCTCTTAGGTTGCTTTCGATTAATCTTCATACTAGGGTTAGGATATATATCTAGTATTTTTAGGGCTTAGTCCATTTTATGTTAGGGTAGTCCATTTGGGTGGTCCATCGTCTGGAGGTCCGTGTCCTGTCCTGTTATATTTAAAAGAATGTAAATTTTCTTATGTTACAGGCTGTTAATGTTTCAGCCCAAGTCGCCAGGAAGCTACTTGTCGATACTAAGTGATAAGTTAAACAGTCTTGATACTTTCGTATAAAAGCTATCATAACGAGTAGAACGAAAAATGTATGGTACTAAAGAGCCTTTTTGACTGCTAAAACATAATTTTTTATCGACCATCTGCGATAGGCCACCATCAATACGAGCTTTTGTTGCAAATATTGTACTGTAAGCTTTAAAAAAACTTCTCACTCGTCTAACACAGAATGGCACCGAAGCCAGTTTGACTCCAGTGTCTGTGCGGGCAAGTTCAGATCTATGTACGTTGTAAATGCCATTTTGATTTATTATAGGTACCACTTTTGAGATTTTAATTTTTGCGTTTAATCAATTTTCAGTTCTTCTAGCTAGCGGCGCGGTAGGTTGTCTTTGATGTTCACTGCTCTATATATTTTTTTATCTAATCTAATACTGTGGTATCCTCGATATGGAACAATACGTAATTTGTTAGAGCAACACGACCCGAAAATCCCGCAAATTTCGACTCCTGAATCGGCCTCAGATCTCCCTTGGGTTGGTTGAAGTAATTTTGGCGTGGGGCAAAACCGAAAAGGGAGTAATTTAACAAAACACTCTGGTTTAATACTATGCTCACCAAGTCCTTTGGTTCCACAAAATAAAAAGGCAAACTTAGTTTCTTCTGACCCGCTGTTCGACGATATCGCTCTTAGGCGGACTGCCAGTTAAATGTCCAGTTAATGCAGGGGAGTTGCCGTAAGGTTTTAATAAAGGTCACTAGGAGTCCTTTAATTATAGTCATTTTATTACAGCAATTTTTTTTTTCTCTACAGTTGCTCCCCGGATGATCAAAGTACCAGATCGTTTTCTTCCAATCGAGGCAGGTTCTACAGCAGCAGTAACGTGTGAAGTCTTCAGTCACCCACCGTCAGTAATCACCTGGATTCGGGCGTTTGGGGGTTTGCCAAAAGGGAGAACCTCTGTTAAAAATGGAAAATTAAGCATTGAAAATTTCTCCAAGGAAGATTCTGGAACATATGTTTGTACCGCCAGGAACAAACTTGGATCAGTTTCAGCTGTTACAACATTAGGATTTCAGAGAAAACCTGGTAATTGCAAGATTAAGAAATCCACTTTAAGCTGTCTCTTTACCTTCCGTCTCTCTATCGCGCTTTCTTTCTTTCTCTCTTTCTTACTCTCTTTCTTTCTTTTCTTCTTTCTTTTTTCTTTCCTTCTTCCTTCCTTTCTTTATTTCTTTCTTCCTTTATTTATTTTATTTATTTATTCATTTATTTATTATTTTACCATGTCTAGCTGTTTTTTCATACGTGCTCAGATTCGAAACCTCTGACAAAGAGAAACAGAAGGAACATAAACAGCGCAGTGAGACGCGTTGACGATTTTTGCATTTCATTATTATTAATTTCTTTTTTTGTCTCAAGCGTTATCATGTTTTCTTTTCTTAGAATGCCCAAATTATCAGACCCTTTCAAGCTGGACCAGGAAAAACACGTACATGTCGGCATTCACTTTGGGACGTACGGTCGGTTGCGACAATCATCTTGGACCGGCCTGGTTTCGTTTCGAAGGAGCCGCAGGGACAAAAATGGCTACGTCATGTGTTCAGTCCTCAAGATGTGGTACTCACTCCACTGGTTGGCTAAAAGATGCTCATCCCACAGTGAACGAAGGTCAAGTCATCAGGAAGGTATGCTTCAGCTGGGGCGGCAACTGCTGTACTTGGTCCATCGATATTAAAGTGCGTAACTGTGGCGATTTCTACATTTATTACATCAATAAGACGCCACCGGAGCACACGTGCCATCTCCGCTACTGCGGCTCTGATTGAATTGCCCCGTGGCATGTTCGCTACCTGTAGCTCTGGATTGAACTGGCTCTGACGGACTGTAGTGTTAAATATCCGCTGAACAGCATTTTTGCTTGGGGTTTTAAGGAAACTTACGGATGGTTCTAAGATCGATTGTCACTGTAATCTTGATGTATTGGGAACATAAGTAGAATAACGTGTAATATAAATAAAAGTGGGAAAATACGCATGAGTGTGTACCTTTTCTTTCAATCAAAACGAAAGGAAAAACAATTAATAGTTACTGGAAGTAGAAAAATAAGAAAACAGGCCGTAGAAGTGGAAGTTTCCTTTGTTTCTTCTCTTCGAGAAAGGTCTCAAGAGCTCCTGAACTTGTCCAAACACAATTGATGCTGGCGAACAAGACTTCCTTAGCTTTGTCTTTTCACCATTAACATTTACTTATCTTACGCCGTGCTGTTTACTCTTATCTGAGATTTATGAAAAAGTAATTTAAATGAGCGGGTAACTTGAAATAAACAAGAAGATTGGATAACTAGGATTTTGAGTTGGGGGGATCAGGATCAGTAATGGATTTTTTTTCAAATAATCTACAAATAACGGCACATTTTTTTATCATTCAATCATTAGACTATCATTCAATCTAAAAAAGCCCAGGTTAATTGAGGGGAGCCAGTAAATTTTTTTTTTCGAAAGCAAAAAGTACACCTGTGCTACGTCTCGTGAAACCGACGAGGCTGAAACCGATGTCTGAACAGCTGAAGTGAAATTCACATATCACATCCAACGCCCCTAGTTGTTCTCTCTGTAGCCTTAGTTTCTCTTGGTTTATCCTGATGTCAGGTCTTTATTGTCCGACCGTACCGCGTGCAAATCCTTTTACCGGCGTGCATCACGCACAGTAAGTTATCCGTGTGCACTGATACCTGCAGGCTGCTATATCAAACCTCACCTGCAAACCCTTAGTCCCAGGCCTGGAGGTCGAGTTCTGTTCCAGGCCACTGTCGAGTTCTGTTCCAGGCCACTGTCCAGACCATAAAGTCCGTATCAAGGCCCCGTTCCCGGGTTTCCTTTGAGGTAGTGCCCGTGCTCAGGGAACCCAAGCAAGCTATGTTTAGACTTATGGCCGAGGACCAAACCTGGGCACCTAATCTAAACAGGGCCACCGCGTCTGCAGACTAGCCCGTTGTGTGCCTTCTATCTAATTAAAATCTTCAGTCCATGGTTCCGGAAACTTGCTAAGTGGAATAATCTTTTTCTATGCAGGCAAAGAACCTCATATTCAGTTCCAAATACAAGCAAACTGTACATTAAAAAAGCTTACGTCACCGTGCATAAAGACTGAACAAAATAGAAATGGAATTTTGTGCAGATGAACGGTTATTAGAACAACTATATTTAGAGTTAAGTTATCGTTCAGAAAGAAAAAACGTTACAGACATGTGTAGTTACTCTTCAATCAGATACGCACTACCACTTAGAAAAGAATGAACTTTACAATTTGTGAGCATGTATAGTGACCATATTCTCGACCCCAGAGCTCTTCCCTTTAGCACCCGATCACTAACGCTCTTGCAAAGGCAGCGCAAAAGGCTCTAGGCTCGAAAATGACGTAAACCGGAATCACAAGACAAATGATCTTATCTAGAACCAAAATAGCTAGAAAACGTCAAATTTTTAGTCGTTGCCCCAGTCCCCAGCCGAAGCAAGAGGGGAAAATCCTGAGGAAAAGAGGAGCGGGAGTTTCATGGGAAGAACACGCCTAGCGACATTCTTACAATTATATACGTGCCGCGTTCCACCAGAGAGAGATACCCAGGGAAGAGGCAGTGCAGTAACATTTCAGTCGTGTCAATTCAAAGAAAATACCAGGATCGAATCTGCACTCTGTTTAAAGACGATGCCCCGTTTTGTTACTGTGCATACGTTCTGCGCATCTCAAGATGGTTCGAGAAACTTTGATTTCTTTAAGATGGTGTTTATAAATTCAAAGGTATTTTTGCGGTTTTGCGCCGTTTATAACCAATGACAGAAAATTGGCTGTAACCTACTCAATTTTTCATAGTCATTGATTGTGAGCTTCAATTTGGAAAGAAAATGCCACACAGAAATAATGTACAAACTGCGGTTACAAACATGACAAAACAACGGATGTTGTAAAAAACTTCGATTAATTGATGACTTAATGTTTCGTTTGCCTCAACAAACATCCTCAGAAGTGACGGTTGGATAATACAATAAGATATTTAAATGCTTAAGAGGAAGACTGGAACCCAATTAAGACAATTGTGATTCAGACAACTGTGAAAAAAGTGGTAATATACAGACCTATTAAAGTCTGCTAAAAAATATACAAAATACTTTCCGATATCACTGGATAATTGACTTCAATTGCCAGCAAACAAAGTTCTTGAGTTAAAATGCGACTTATAGCTTCTTGTTTGACCCTCTGAGATTTCATTATTTCTAGGAATAGAACTTGCAAGAATGTTTTCAGAGAGATATCACCTAAAAAATGTTTCGAAATGACGAAGCGTTTGTTTTTTACTTACGGTAATCGCTTTCGTTACACTTAGGTCAAAGGTCACGTTTTCAGACAGAAGTGCTGCATTTAGCTCGCTATCTCAGCGCTCACGATTTTAATTTCCCAAAAATTTTATTTCACTAATCTGAAGAATAAACAATGCTCTTTCTGAACAAACTAGTCGTTTTGGGAAAATCTGTGTACCAGTACGCCTTTTTATCATTTGAAAATTGGCTAAATGTAGACCTCTCGTATAGCTGTCTTGGGTCATTAACTTTGAAAACTCCGCAAATATTTTAGTTCTAATCAAATCACGATCTAATTAGCTCCACATATCGAAGAAAGGTAGTACAAATACTACGTGCAATCAGTTGTTAATGAAAAGTTTTACTTTTCAGTTTCCGAGCCTCTGAATATGCCGCTCATTTTTGATTGATTTTGGCCGATTTGGTGGATCGAAGAGGAAATAATCGTAAAAGAAATACTTTTTGATTTAGCGAACTTAAAACAATATTTTTGTAACTAGTGCCCGTAGGGCTTCGTTTTGGGCGAGTTTGGAGAACTTCGATTGTTTCGCTATTTCCACGTCTAGTTGATATTTACGCGGAGCTCCTCTTAATTTTTCCCAATTCTAGATTCGTGCGAAGCAATCGCGTCGAAGCATTCAAGAGGACTTGTAACTGGGACTTACGAACTTAAAATAAAATCTTTTAAATTTAAGGTAAGAAATTCAAACAAAAATAAGATTAAATCGATGAAAAAGATCAATTTAAAAGCTCTCCTGGCTGTCTTCATTTCACTTGCATTAGGTATTACAAACTAGCAGTCCAAATATGCATAAACCATCCTTAAAACGATTACGAGTCAAGTTATTTGTATAGGTAATCATACGGTATAAACCGTATGATTACTTATTAATAATACAAACATGAAAAAATTCACGCGAAAAAAGTAATGGAAGATGTTGATTGAAGCCACTTTTTTTCGCATTGCAGAGTTTCTGTACAAAACTTTTGTCAGCTTTAATTAAATGAGATCATTGGCCTACAAAATTTCTAATTGTCTTTCTCCAAATCATAATCCAGAATTACGATTTGTAATTTGCACTCTGTTAAACTTTTTGCACCGGTGTTACACTTTTTGCACTGGTCAGTTACACTTGAACTGCACTGTTCTCAGCCAATCAGAATCTAGTAATTTTTTCATGTGTATTATTAATTTCTTTATTTTACTTAGAAAACACCGCGGCGTGAAAGTGTGACGGAAACCCCGAAACTTCCCTTGACGATGAAAACGGAAAAACAAAAACTAACAATAACACCGAAACTAACTATAACTGAATAGACGTACCCCTTCCCACAATCTCTCAACACACTACCATAACTTACAACAGCCATTGTTTATTAAGTACATAGAAAGGAAAACACTCGGTATTAACAATAATACTAACACTAAGTAAACTAATTCTAAAAATTTTATATCAATCTTATGCTTGAAAATTATTACAACTAAATGCTATAAACTAATATGATTCCTAACTCTATCTTAAGTAATTTTAAACCTAGACAGTAATAACACACGAATTCGAACAAATTATTTACAAATTACATGGAGCAGTTCACTGTCCAGTTCCTTTTCACAATCCTTGACTCTTCTTAGCCAACACCACAAAACCTGAACCGATACCACAAACCTCTTTCTCTTTCTCTTTAGTTCAAACCAAGCTCCGCATCTTCACCTACTTTTCTTTATTTTTCAGTCGACGATTTCTCCTCAGCACATGGTCTTTCAACACTACTCTCAATCGCCACACAGCACGTAGACAACATGTAGCACTTCTCCGCTCTATCGCCACCACTGTCAAATGAGTTTCGTTAACGGTTACTTGACTGGCGCCTACCAATGGCTCTTGGCAGTGAATTCTTCTCTTTCTCTCTTTGGCCACAGGCTCTTCAATTCGTCTCTTTTTTTTCTTTCTTGCTCACTTCCCTTTTCCAACAAAACTGCTGCACACGACTGCCCACTACATCTGTACGACTTACATTTATACATTTATGCTAATTTTTCCCTACAATTAACACTTTAAACAAACGCTACAAAGAAAGTTACTGCAAAGAACACTTGTTACACACTTAATTTTACAAAGTTACATCATTTCTAATACATCTAAACTACACAATACACTTAAAGAATATTTGAATATGAATTACCTTAATGTTACAAAAGTTATGTAATAAACTAAAACAATGCCAAATTATTCCTACCAAACACAACACACTGAAGCAAAAACCTAAACTAAACGCAAACAACTATATGACAAAAAAAAGAAAATTTCGTGAAAGAAGGCCAAAATTTAATTTGGTCACAATGAAAGAAACTATTTTAAAATGATCAATAAGATCATTTCTCTTCCATGTACTTTTAAAGGTGCATTGTAACATAGGTGAGCAAAGAGGCTGGACCCTTATAGCGCGATTTTGAAACGACAGCAAAACAAGGATGCGTGACGACGGACTCTGGTGGTATGACCAGCAAGTTTCCATGGGAACAACAACAGATCCACCATTAACTAAGACATGAGTTTTGGTGGGTCAGCGGCAGAGAGTTTAAGATCACGCGCATTGATGACCCCAGTCACACTCCTTTGTTGCAGACCACAGGTAACTGTTTGGCTGGACAAACATTCCGATCAAAAATCACAAGTTGTGGTGACTTTAGAAATAGCAAAGTTTGGACCAGTGACCAGTACCTGAAAAGCTGCACGGTCCAATATGGCGGTCAGTACAAGTCAACAGACGAGTTTCAACAGGCTGAGTGCAGTGGAGACATCCAAAGCGCCAACAACATCGGCTTCTGGTGTGACTGGGGTACTGGTGATGGATCAGTGGTGATGATTGGTGGAGGAGGAGGTTTTTGTGCACGTGCTGATCACGGGATTGGAATAACAGAAGCAGACGCTGCTTCTTTCGTCGATGGATATGGAAGGTGCACAGATGCTCGCAAGCATAAACATGACTTTGGTTATGGGAGTGGTGCTACTTGTAGTCCTCAATCCCAGTCCTACTCGTTAAATCTGTGGATTCGTTGATTAGGACTAATTTTGAGCTACATTTTCAGTAATGTTACGTTTTAGATTATTGTTGAACTCTACATTTGTTCTTATAAGATAAATAAAGTTCAAATCAATAACACTGCAAAGGATTTGACAAAAAATAACTCAACTAAATTTATTTTGGCTTAAAGTTCTTTTTCATAATAATGTCTTTTTTTGAGATAAGGTCCGGAGGCTAAGTGATAGTGTATTTCAAAAATTTGGGCCTAAAAATGTAGCTTAGTCTATTCCTCTGACGCAAAGACTTCTAAGCTTTCTATAACGTAAGTTAGGTTAGTTTTAGTATAGGCAACCATATGGATGCAAGTGAATTTTAACGCTTTGAGTGACACTTGAAATATCTCATCACTGTACCAGCCTCTAGCAGTTCTAGGAGAATGTAATTTAAAAGAATGTTCAAATCTCACGAATGGTATAAATCCTTAATTGCTCCAACTTTTATGAGTATTATTATTTCATGACATGAGAGAGACAATACAAGCACGAGAGGATTAATCTGCACTAGATACATTTCTTTTACTCGGCCAATCGCAATCAGGTAATTTTCTCCGTCATAAAAATTATTGTAATTGAGGAGAGTATCCAATTGTAAATATTTATTGCTAACCGCTAGCTATATATGAATAAACTAAGTTTTATTGGGGGCATTTGTTGAGTATTTAAGCCGGTTTCAACCCTCGGACGTACAAGGGAGGGGGGGCGGGAGTGGATGCAACACCCCCCTAAGGGTTTTTTAAGATTTTGTCGTGGGGATTTTCTCTGCTCATCTCTCCATTTCAGTAGCTGTTCGTTTATCTGTAAGACACCTTTTCTGAAAATTTGGTGAAAATCGACCGGTAGATGCATGAAATATTAAAAGGGAAGTGAGGTGTTGTTTGCGGGTTCTTACGAGCTATGAATTCTATTCCTTGAAATGTCCACCGTCATTGAGCTTTTTTTTTATTTTAGCTTTAATTCAAAACTCAAATCAAATGGCCTCTACGTTGACCGCAACCACAAGTTTTCCTACATGTAGGGTATTTTTTCATCTCTTGCAATTTTCAAGACAATGTTCAAGCTTTTCGGCTCACAGGGCTGCTCGATGACAAAAACTGACTTGATTTTTCCAAACGATTTGTAGATTTCACAGTTCAACTGTGCTTTCGCTGTAAGTTTTCATTCCACGAGAAGCGACACTCGAGTCAGGTTTGACATTGGCGTGATTTTTCTCGACCAATCACAATTCTTTGCTACGCATAGTAACCAATAAAATTACTTCATTTTATATAGATCATAGATTACGTCAAACGGCTTTTTTGAAAAATGGGCAAAATATGAAACTGAGATGACTTATGACGTCATACACTTAACCCAATATTATATTGAGTACAGTCCTACGAAAACACACGGAGTAATTGGTTAAATATCGTGTCTCTGTTTAACAAATAGATTCCATGTTGCCGTGCGTTTGTTCAGTAATAGATCTCAGAAGACGTCAGTTATTAACACTGCACAGTTATTCTGCGTCATCGCTTTCATTTGATACCCGATTTATTTGCCGGAATTTTAGTCGATCGTTTTGACGTTTACAGCTTCTCCTTAGAAAGGCAATCCACAATTAACAAAATATAATTTTATCGAATTCTACTTTCCTCTCCTGTATTGATATTTAGTATAAATCCACTGGCTTTGCATCCAAATGTCGTTCTCTGATTGTCTACGCTAGCGTAGCTGTGACGTCTAGTTAACGAAATGACAGCCGCTTCTTGCCGTTTATCATGCGATAGAAATCTCGAGTTCATAATCTAATTCTTTATTAGTTTGTGGGGTTTCTTGAAAACAGCGCGCTAGAGAAGATTTTTTTTCTTTGCTGGAGGACACCTGGAGGTCTCAGTGGAGCAACTTTAACTTCTAGTTTGGAAAAAAGCAAGCCATCAATACGTCTAACGGCAGTAAAGGTGATGCCGATTCCCCTCGCAACTAAGACCCCCTAACTTAATTTCTGTTTGTTGTCGATTTCTTACGCTTGTGGCTGTTAAATAAATTTAATTTGTTATCAGCTGTCTTGAAAAATCTGATTGTTCTTCCTCGTTAAAACGTGGTCCTTTGTCTGATACAAAAGCAAGTCATAGCGGGTTTGTTCGTTACATATCTGTTTGGATTAACAGACGAAAAAATGAAACAGTATCAGTCTATTTTGTTGCCATGATCTCGGAAATATTCTCACGATACTGAGAATAGATATTAACTGAATGACAACTGGACACCATGTCAAAATAGACACTGCTGATATCTGTCATCCATGGGTTTAAAAGGTTAAATTTTCTTCCAAAGATGACAGATCAATTGATAACGGTTCACTTTACTGTTGTCTCGGCATATTCCGTATATAGGAACACGAAACTGCTGCTAAAGGAAATCAAACGTTCAGTTTGCGCGGCACTCGAGCTTGTTCAGACAACTGTTTGTTAATTAGTACCGATCATGGAACCAAATCTGAAGAAAACTTCTTCTAAATGTGGCGACGTTCTCCACAAAGGTTCATCGTTTCTGTCCTTTATTTCGTTGTTGTTGATTGTTGCGCTGTTTTTGAGAATGGAATCGATAAACAGGAAAACAGAGATAAACGAACTGCGAATTTCGAAAGTGGAAAGCCGCGTCGAGACCTATTCCCTGCAGACAACATACCACAAAAACGAAATGGAATCTCCAGAGAGTAAGTACCTAGCACTTTGTCATCTCTATTCGACTACAAGATTATAATAGGGAAGTATATAGTAACTGTGCGCTTGCATACAGGCGCATTTCACAGCCATTACTGTTACATTTTGCCAATGAAAAAGCGGGGACACTAATTTCCGAGATTCACAAGCTGACATTTTCATATATAGCCATGCATGATTCTCGGCTGCAGGGGCTTTAGGTAAGATCAATTCTTAATAATTATGGAAGAGTCTTGATGAAAACAAAACTTTGAAATCATTGTGACATTCATTTACAATGTACTATGAGATCAGACATACAAAACTTCAAGCGTCTGGACCCGACAACTTGTTGCGTTGTTTGCAGCTTGCGGTTAGCCTAGTAGCTTCTTGCGTCTTAATGCGCTTAGATTAGCACTTCTTGCGTTTCCAGAAGCTCTTGCGTTTTGCGAATAAAACGCAGAACGCCCAATTTCACTTCTTGTGTCTGCTTGTGTTTTCCTGCGTAGCGTGCATTATATTCGTGCTCTACTGTCTGCGAATTTTATTTGTGTAGAAGCTAAACTTGTTGTTGCCTTGCAAAGGAACGTTTATTTTCGGAAATGAAAGAAGTAATTTAAGTTATAAGTGCGGACTGATCGAGTTACAAAAAGGGTGTTTTTCACTTAACTGATCGGGTAATTCCAAGAGAATATGATATGGGATGAAATGAACTTCAGGAAATGGCAGTGAGCCGAGCACTGAGGAAGGGACAAGTACCGGGGACAACTTTCCCTACTCTTTTCGAGCAGCTTGTGGGTTCTTTAACATCTTGGGGCTTGCAATTTATCGTCCTTATCCGAGAAGACTAGGAAGTCTAAACATTTGCAGATGTCATTACAAAGGTAGCACTTTCTCCTCAGTTATTTAGAGACTCGTGAGACTCGTATTTAGAGACTCGTGAGTGTCCAGTCGAGATTTGAACCTGCGACCTCCCACATAGCAGTCCGGCGCTCTACCAACTGAGCTAACCGGTCGGAGGTTTCCTTGTTTTTCGAAATTGCCTTAAAAGAAATATATCACTAACTAATAGAGTATATAAGTTTCTATTGACAATAACGACTGAATCAACCAATAAAATAACAAGGCTAATTATTCTGGAAACTCTCTGAACACAGATCTAGCTAGGGCCACCTGTGTATCCTAAAATTATCTCCAAAAAAAGATTCTAAACTGCGTGGCTGCAATTTGCTCCTAAATAAGCAGTCTAGCAAAGTCCCCCACAAAGTGTTATAAAGCGCTTGGAATCTTGGATAAAGCGCTACGTAAATGGCGAGATTATTTTTAAGACATATGTCAACATACCTCCCCTAGAGCCAGTGCACAATTGGCAAAGACAGAGCTTCCAAATAGGCCTCTCTCCCTGTTTCATACAAAGAAACATATAGATTCCCTATCCCTTAAATGTGAAGACATGACCTACATAATGAACAGTCAGGCTCGGCTCTTAGAGATGACAAAATGATTGTAGTGATTCAACTGTATTGCTTTTCTGGAGTTGATGAAGTGAAGGAGAAGCTGTTTCCATTCAAAATAGAAGAGATACACTCTCTTGGTTTGTCATCACGACTCATTTGGTTTCAAGTTCTTCCTGAGGTCAACTGCTACGTGTGTGCTATGAGTCAACTGTACGAGTTTCATATAATTATCGCGTCGCGTCGAGAATCAGGATATGCCCTGTGTGAGGTAGAAGTAAGTGATGATAGCCTTTAGCTTAGACAGGAAGTCCTAATTAGCAGTTAAGAAACTTGGAATCTTTCTATTTATACTGGATCTCGTGCAGCCATTTGTTTTCGCGGTTTTCTTTCTCGTCTCGCTCGACGGACTGAGCGAAAGAGGGACTAGTCGTAATGTACCTAAAATTCAGACATAAGCTCCTTTTTTAAACGTCTCCTGCACCGGACTCTTCGTTTTGTACTAGGGTAGTGGTAGTAGTTACAAGTTTTTCAAAAAATTTATTTAAAAGTTCGACTGACTTTGTGACAGGAAGTCTGTCACAAAATAAAACTTTATGTTATGGCATTATTTTGACAAAGTCGACCGGGCCACTATCTTAACCCCAAAGTGTAGTAGCTCTCATAAAGCTTGTAATTCTATTTATGTCACAGTGTGTGTTATTGATTTAGGCTATTGGCATTGTTTCAGTTATTTGTTTTATTGTCCTCTCAAATGGTATCAACCCTTTCATCTGAACCCTTACGAGCACTGCGTGAATAATCAGTTAAAATATTCAATCTTACACTTGCAGCGTGGCATATGCTTACCAAGAAAGCATCAAAGTTATTTTATATGAATTGTAACATTAAAATAATGAAACCAACCACCTAAAATGAACTATAAAATGCAGGAATCACTGTTTTTCTATTAAACTAATAACCGAAGGTCACAAAGCTTTAGCTGGCCACGCTGTCCATCGTCCAAACCCGTGAGGTACAGATCTGTAGAGATGTAAACAAATCTATTGAACACTGAATTTTTTCGTAACATGTGGCTTCTCCAAAAGTAACAGGTATTCGAGAAATCTCTGCTGTAGTGTAGCTGTCCTGTGTAGTAATTCTTTCCAGGAACTCCGCTATTCACGTGCCTGACGACCTTATCACGGTTTTCGACAACATCTTGACGGGTAGGCAAAGCTGTCAGAAATGGCAAATAATTTTTTCTTACATTGAACTTTACAAAATTGTTGAATCGCTGCGTTAAAATACCGGGTAAGGGATTGTACTCCCCAAGTTTGAAGGAAGTAGCTTGAGTAGCATATACGTTCAGTTAATATTTCTAATTTTCCATACATATGTCTGTAATTTCTTTTCCCGTGGACTGCGTCTTCGCAGCCAAATTTACAGACAAATGTATGGAAAATTCGAAAAATAAACTGAGGCTACCCGTCAAGATGGCGTCGAAAACAGTGATAAGGTCAACTAAATTTTTATCCGTAATTGCAAAACTTAGCTGTCAGTTTTCAGCGTCTATAATTCCCCCGATGGGTTGAATGCATTAAAATAACCAAGAAGACTAACAAGTACAAGTATAATTTGTACTAGTTTTAATACATTGCAAGAAGATATAGTAATTGTTATCTTTTTTCTTTATTTCTTGATTTATTGACTCGTTTATTTATAATTTGTCTAACTATTTTTTTTCAGTGAATTCTATCCAATCCTCGTACCCCGATCCTCGATCCTCCATCTTTGATCTTAGTTTCCCAATAAGATATCTAAATCGAGTAGACTACATAAATTATGTTTCTCGCTGTAGCAAAGACGTTTGTGATATGAAGTGCGATCATATCAGCGGACGTTTAGCCAAAATGGGGAGGAACATGGAGACCGGACCAGAAGAGTAAAAAAACTTTTAGTTAAAAGCCGTGCCATGTAATACAAAATATTACCCTCGACCCTCGACATAGGACCCTCGAGTCCTGACCCTTGACGAAAAGATAGACTCTAGTCGCGGGCATCACAACGAACAAGTTGAAAATTGTTTTGTACCAGGCATTTAATTGGCTGGATTTAAAAATGTTGGACTGAATCTGTTGTTTTAGTTCTGCCATCTGATTGATTTCATTTTCTGGGTTGCTCCGGTTTCAGTATACGTACCGTAAGTAGAATCGCCCTACTTCTTTTGATCTTCGCTGTCTTTTCAAAGCCTTAAAATACTTTACTTATTGCGACAATACAACTTACTACCCCAATACCGTTTCATTTATTTGAAGATCAGTAGGAAAAGGTTTCATTTTAGTTGTACGGGCTCGAATGATTGAGTTTAAAGTTCAACACTTACGTTCAAGAATTGGTTTGTTTTTGTCGTTCATCTGTCGATACCCAGATCAAAGATTGAAGAATAATTAGCAGAAAATATGGTTTTCAGCTGCGTTGAACAATAAGCACTTAATGACTGGCCCCGGCAAGGGAAACATTGAGTTAAATCATCATATTGAAAGGGGAGAAACAAAAGTCACTGTTTCCGGCGGAATCAGTCATTAAGTGTTTGGTATTTTTCTATCTCCTAAACCATAGAAAGGAAAAAAACTCCGAAAAAAAAGAAAAGAAAAAAGTTTGCTTTGCGTACAAAGCCGTTTAAAGGAGCATGACCTGATCACGTGCGAGTCGAAAGTTCAAGTTGAGTTCAAGGGAGTTAGCAAGTTTTGTTCGCCCATGGAGTTGGTAATTATCAACCCAAGACACGTTACACGTTCTCCTCCAATCGGAAAACGTATACTTGTCTTATGACATCGTCTATTGACTAAGGCTAGGTGTGCATGCTGTTTAATTAAGCACAATGTATTACCAAGTATGTTCTTGATCGTAGTTTATACATTTTATCCAATTAAATCATTTACGTACTTAGTTCCTTACACAGACGTACTTTGCGTTCATCTCTGCTCGGCGTGTGCAAAGGATAATTCAAATCAAAATATATAATTTTGTCCTTGTTTTATTGCATTTAATGACCCAGTCAAGAAGTCAAAAATAAAGCATTTGTTACGAAGTCTAATTAAATCAATTTTGTCATTGCCTTTTGTCACTGTGTAGATGCCCATAATAACCCTAAATTTCTTTCAGGACATCGCCAAAGAAATGAAAGAAATGTTCCTCAGACACAAAATACTCCAACAATGTCTTTACAACAAGTCCGCAGGGAAATAAAGGAAAAATTAAGTCAAGCATGCACCAGCAAAAATAAGATTTGCCAAGTGGGACCCCCAGGGCCAAAAGGAGATCCCGGTCCCAACGGATATCCTGGATATAAGGGAGAAAAAGGAGCCCCAGGGATATCCGGGCCCCAGGGACCTTCGGGACATAAAGGAAATCCAGGCGCACAAGGACGTCAAGGGCGTCAAGGACCCCAAGGAATAAAGGGCGATATGGGCGTGGAGGGGCCTCGTGGATTCCCTGGAGTAAAAGGAGATATTGGATTTATGGGCCGCCGAGGAGAAAAGGGCTCGACTGGCTTGAAAGGGAACAAAGGGGACACTGGCTCTACGGGCCTTCAGGAACCAAAAAGACAATGCATTGTTGACCCAAAGGTCAGTATATATCCAGTGTCGCAGGAAGTCTTTATTAACAAACCGGCAATATTTTACTGCTGGGTTGACGGTCAGACATCTAAACAGATAACGTGGAGTAAACTTGGAGGTGTCTTGGCTAGCGATATTACTGTCAAAGGTGGCGTTTTACTTATCAACAATGTACGACAGTCTCATAGTGGATCGTACTTGTGCACAACAGTCACAGACTACGGAACTCTAAGAGCTATCGGCACTCTGGGAGTGAAAGGTAATATTCCTGTTCCACGCGTAAAAAAATAGTTTTGCTTGCAAGGCAACAAATAGCACTGTATATGCCTAAAAGGTGTAGATGGAGATTGTCATAGCTGACAGTTGGTCAGACTGATATCTAACTGGGCTAAACGGACAAATTGTAGAAAGATATAGGACTCTCTGAGAGGCTGTGAACCTCGTTTGAAATTGGAGATCGATACCGAGAAAATTTACACAGAGAGAGGAATGATACACGAAAAACGAGACTTGAGTACTCATCACCAATTATTACGAGGTTCCGAAATAGGGCCAAACATTTCTGAGACCCACGAGTTTCTTTTTATCATGACAACCGCAACCATCATTTCTCTTTTTTGGAAAACAAATATCGCCAGTTAAGTATGTATATGCATCTTTCATGTCTAGTGCGTTGGGACAATATAATGGCATAGGTTGTGTAAAGAGATAAATGCACCTTGCAAATTTG
>JAHPZR010027071.1:25000-42500 GCA_019787425.1 Platygyra sinensis
ACCTCGGTCGTAGGTACAGACCTCACTGCGTTCGGTCTGCACTCACAACCTCGGTCAAGATTCTCCCTTACAGAACAAACTACGGAGCTAACAAGAAAAAATATTTATTTAAATGATCTTTTAAAAAAATCTATGCCACATTTTGGAAAAGCAATTTGCCGAACCTCAGGGAACCAATCACAATTCGCCTTTTCGTCGCGGACCAAGTTGGCATAATAATAATAATGATGATGATGATGATGATGATGATGATGATGATGATGATGATGATGGTGATGGTGATGGTAGTGATGGTGATGGTGATGGTGATGGTGAGGGTGGTGGTGGTGGTGGTGGTGATGGTGATGGTGGTGATGGTGATGGTGGTGATGATGATGATAATGATAATAATAATGATAATGATAATGATAATGATAGTGATAGTGATAGTGATAATGATAATGATAATGATAATAATAGCAGTAGTATATTAACCTAACCTGCATGCAGAAAAATCTCTGTGGTCAATTGCACAAAGCCAAGACTGTTTGTAGCCCTGCAAACGTACTTTCCCGTATCTTCCTCTTTAACGTTTTTCATTGTAAGGCATCCGTTTTGGTACAAAGTTACATCAATAGATCTTTTACCACGTGACCACTCTATAGCTGGTTGGGGCGAGCCAGTAGCTGCACAGCATAATTCCAAGTCTGACCCTGGGCTGACAGAAACTTGCGAAGGAGCCTTTCTGGTAAATACTGGTAGTTCTAGAAGGAAAGAAAAGAAAAATGGATTTGAACCACAAATTTGCAAGGTGCATTTATCTCTTTACACAACCTATGCCATTATATTGTCCCAACGCACTAGACATGAAAGATGCATATACATACTTAACTGGCGATATTTGTTTTCCAAAAAAGAGAAATGATGGTTGCGGTTGTCATGATAAAAAGAAACTCGTGGGTCTCAGAAATGTTTGGCCCTATTTCGGAACCTCGTAATAATTGGTGATGAGTACTCAAGTCTCGTTTTTCGTGTATCATTCCTCTCTCTGTGTAAATTTTCTCGGTATCGATCTCCAATTTCAAACGAGGTTCACAGCCTCTCAGAGAGTCCTATATCTTTCTACAATTTGTCCGTTTAGCCCAGTTAGATATCAGTCTGACCAACTGTCAGCTATGACAATCTCCATCTACACCTTTTAGGCATATACAGTGCTATTTGTTGCCTTGCAAGCAAAACTATTTTTTTACGCGTGGAACAGGAATATTACCTTTCACTCCCAGAGTGCCGATAGCTCTTAGAGTTCCGTAGTCTGTGACTGTTGTGCACAAGTACGATCCACTATGAGACTGTCGTACATTGTTGATAAGTAAAACGCCACCTTTGACAGTAATATCGCTAGCCAAGACACCTCCAAGTTTACTCCACGTTATCTGTTTAGATGTCTGACCGTCAACCCAGCAGTAAAATATTGCCGGTTTGTTAATAAAGACTTCCTGCGACACTGGATATATACTGACCTTTGGGTCAACAATGCATTGTCTTTTTGGTTCCTGAAGGCCCGTAGAGCCAGTGTCCCCTTTGTTCCCTTTCAAGCCAGTCGAGCCCTTTTCTCCTCGGCGGCCCATAAATCCAATATCTCCTTTTACTCCAGGGAATCCACGAGGCCCCTCCACGCCCATATCGCCCTTTATTCCTTGGGGTCCTTGACGCCCTTGACGTCCTTGTGCGCCTGGATTTCCTTTATGTCCCGAAGGTCCCTGGGGCCCGGATATCCCTGGGGCTCCTTTTTCTCCCTTATATCCAGGATATCCGTTGGGACCGGGATCTCCTTTTGGCCCTGGGGGTCCCACTTGGCAAATCTTATTTTTGCTGGTGCATGCTTGACTTAATTTTTCCTTTATTTCCCTGCGGACTTGTTGTAAAGACATTGTTGGAGTATTTTGTGTCTGAGGAACATTTCTTTCATTTCTTTGGCGATGTCCTGAAAGAAATTTAGGGTTATTATGGGCATCTACACAGTGACAAAAGGCAATGACAAAATTGATTTAATTAGACTTCGTAACAAATGCTTTATTTTTGACTTCTTGACTGGGTCATTAAATGCAATAAAACAAGGACAAAATTATATATTTTGATTTGAATTATCCTTTGCACACGCCGAGCAGAGATGAACGCAAAGTACGTCTGTGTAAGGAACTAAGTACGTAAATGATTTAATTGGATAAAATGTATAAACTACGATCAAGAACATACTTGGTAATACATTGTGCTTAATTAAACAGCATGCACACCTAGCCTTAGTCAATAGACGATGTCATAAGACAAGTATACGTTTTCCGATTGGAGGAGAACGTGTAACGTGTCTTGGGTTGATAATTACCAACTCCATGGGGCGAACAAAACTTGCTAACTCCCTTGAACTCAACTTGAACTTTCGACTCGCACGTGATCAGGTCATGCTCCTTTAAACGGCTTTGTACGCAAAGCAAACTTTTTTCTTTTCTTTTTTTTCGGAGTTTTTTTCCTTTCTATGGTTTAGGAGATAGAAAAATACCAAACACTTAATGACTGATTCCGCCGGAAACAGTGACTTTTGTTTCTCCCCTTTCAATATGATGATTTAACTCAATGTTTCCCTTGCCGGGGCCAGTCATTAAGTGCTTATTGTTCAACGCAGCTGAAAACCATATTTTCTGCTAATTATTCTTCAATCTTTGATCTGGGTATCGACAGATGAACGACAAAAACAAACCAATTCTTGAACGTAAGTGTTGAACTTTAAACTCAATCATTCGAGCCCGTACAACTAAAATGAAACCTTTTCCTACTGATCTTCAAATAAATGAAACGGTATTGGGGTAGTAAGTTGTATTGTCGCAATAAGTAAAGTATTTTAAGGCTTTGAAAAGACAGCGAAGATCAAAAGAAGTAGGGCGATTCTACTTACGGTACGTATACTGAAACCGGAGCAACCCAGAAAATGAAATCAATCAGATGGCAGAACTAAAACAACAGATTCAGTCCAACATTTTTAAATCCAGCCAATTAAATGCCTGGTACAAAACAATTTTCAACTTGTTCGTTGTGATGCCCGCGACTAGAGTCTATCTTTTCGTCAAGGGTCAGGACTCGAGGGTCCTATGTCGAGGGTCGAGGGTAATATTTTGTATTACATGGCACGGCTTTTAACTAAAAGTTTTTTTACTCTTCTGGTCCGGTCTCCATGTTCCTCCCCATTTTGGCTAAACGTCCGCTGATATGATCGCACTTCATATCACAAACGTCTTTGCTACAGCGAGAAACATAATTTATGTAGTCTACTCGATTTAGATATCTTATTGGGAAACTAAGATCAAAGATGGAGGATCGAGGATCGGGGTACGAGGATTGGATAGAATTCACTGAAAAAAAATAGTTAGACAAATTATAAATAAACGAGTCAATAAATCAAGAAATAAAGAAAAAAGATAACAATTACTATATCTTCTTGCAATGTATTAAAACTAGTACAAATTATACTTGTACTTGTTAGTCTTCTTGGTTATTTTAATGCATTCAACCCATCGGGGGAATTATAGACGCTGAAAACTGACAGCTAAGTTTTGCAATTACGGATAAAAATTTAGTTGACCTTATCACTGTTTTCGACGCCATCTTGACGGGTAGCCTCAGTTTATTTTTCGAATTTTCCATACATTTGTCTGTAAATTTGGCTGCGAAGACGCAGTCCACGGGAAAAGAAATTACAGACATATGTATGGAAAATTAGAAATATTAACTGAACGTATATGCTACTCAAGCTACTTCCTTCAAACTTGGGGAGTACAATCCCTTACCCGGTATTTTAACGCAGCGATTCAACAATTTTGTAAAGTTCAATGTAAGAAAAAATTATTTGCCATTTCTGACAGCTTTGCCTACCCGTCAAGATGTTGTCGAAAACCGTGATAAGGTCGTCAGGCACGTGAATAGCGGAGTTCCTGGAAAGAATTACTACACAGGACAGCTACACTACAGCAGAGATTTCTCGAATACCTGTTACTTTTGGAGAAGCCACATGTTACGAAAAAATTCAGTGTTCAATAGATTTGTTTACATCTCTACAGATCTGTACCTCACGGGTTTGGACGATGGACAGCGTGGCCAGCTAAAGCTTTGTGACCTTCGGTTATTAGTTTAATAGAAAAACAGTGATTCCTGCATTTTATAGTTCATTTTAGGTGGTTGGTTTCATTATTTTAATGTTACAATTCATATAAAATAACTTTGATGCTTTCTTGGTAAGCATATGCCACGCTGCAAGTGTAAGATTGAATATTTTAACTGATTATTCACGCAGTGCTCGTAAGGGTTCAGATGAAAGGGTTGATACCATTTGAGAGGACAATAAAACAAATAACTGAAACAATGCCAATAGCCTAAATCAATAACACACACTGTGACATAAATAGAATTACAAGCTTTATGAGAGCTACTACACTTTGGGGTTAAGATAGTGGCCCGGTCGACTTTGTCAAAATAATGCCATAACATAAAGTTTTATTTTGTGACAGACTTCCTGTCACAAAGTCAGTCGAACTTTTAAATAAATTTTTTGAAAAACTTGTAACTACTACCACTACCCTAGTACAAAACGAAGAGTCCGGTGCAGGAGACGTTTAAAAAAGGAGCTTATGTCTGAATTTTAGGTACATTACGACTAGTCCCTCTTTCGCTCAGTCCGTCGAGCGAGACGAGAAAGAAAACCGCGAAAACAAATGGCTGCACGAGATCCAGTATAAATAGAAAGATTCCAAGTTTCTTAACTGCTAATTAGGACTTCCTGTCTAAGCTAAAGGCTATCATCACTTACTTCTACCTCACACAGGGCATATCATATTTTCTAGACGCGACGGGAGTTAATTTTCTGAAAATGACAGTTGACCTCATAGCCTACACACGTAGGCTATTGACCTCAGGAAGAACTTGAAACCAAATGAGTCGTGATGACAAACCAAGAGAGTGTATCTCTTCTATTTTGAATGGAAACAGCTTCTCCTTCACTTCATCAACTCCAGAAAAGCAATACAGTTGAATCACTACAATCATTTTGTCATCTCTAAGAGCCGAGCCTGACTGTTCATTATGTAGGTCATGTCTTCACATTTAAGGGATCTAGGGAATCTATATGTTTCTTTGTATGAAACCAATGTGGAGGGAGAGGCCTATTTGGAAGCTCTGTCTTTGCCAATTGTGCACCGGCTTTAGGGGAGGTATGTTGACATATGTCTTAAAAATAATCTCGCCATTTACGTAGCGCTTTATACAAGATTCCAAGCGCTTTATAACACTTTGTGGGGGACTTTGCCAGACTGCTTATTTAGGAGCAAATTGCAGCCACGCAGTTTAGAATCTTTTTTTGGAGATAATTTTAGGATACACAGGTGGCCCTAGCTAGATCTGTGTTCAGAGAGTTTCCAGAATAATTAGCCTTCTTATTTTATTGGTTGATTCAGTCGTTATTGTCAATAGAAACTTATATACTCTGTTAGTTAGTGATATATTTCTTTTAAGGCAATTTCGAAAAACAAGGAAACCTCCGACCGGTTAGCTCAGTTGGTAGAGCGCCGGACTGCTATGTGGGAGGTCGCAGGTTCAAATCTCGACTGGACCTAACACTCTCACGAGTCTCTAAATAACTGAGGAGAAAGTGCTGCCTTTGTAATGACATCTGCAAATGTTTAGACTTCCTAGTCTTCTCGGATAAGGACGATAAATTGCAAGCCCAAGGATGTTAAAGAACCCACAAGCTGCTCGAAAAGAGTAGGGAAAGTTATCCCCGGTACATGTCCCTTCCTCAGTGCTCGGCTCACTGCCATTTCCTGAAGTTTTTAAAACTCATTTCATCCCATATCATATTCTCTTGGAATTACCCGATCAGTTAAGTGAAAAACACCCTTTCTGTAACTCGATCAGTCACTTATAACTTAAATTACTTCTTTCATTTCCGAAAATAAACGTTCCTTTGCAAGGCAACAACAAGTTTAGCTTCTACACAAATAAAATTCGCAGACAGTAGAGCCCGAATATAATGCACGCTACGCAGGAAAACACAAGCAGACACAAGAAGTGAAATTAGGGCGTTTTGCGTTTTACTCGCAAAACGCAAGAGCTTCTGGAAACGCAAGAAGTGCTAATCTAAGCGCATTAAGACGCAAGAAGCTACTAGGCTAACCGCAAGCTGCAAACAACGCAACAAGTTGTCGGGTCCAGACGCTTGAAGTTTTGTATGTCTGATCTCATAGTACATTGTAAATGAATGTCACAATGATTTCAAAGTTTTGTTTTCATCAAGACTCTTCCATAATTATTGAGAATTGATCTTACCTAAAGCCCCTGCAGCCGAGAATCATGCATGGCTATATATGAAAATGTCAGCTTGTGAATCTCGGAAATTAGTGTCCCCGCTTTTTCATTGGCAAAATGTAGCAGTAATTGCTGTGAAATGCGCCTGTATGCAAGCGCACAGTTACTATATACTTCCCTATTATAATCTTGTAGTCGAATAGAGATGACAAAGTGCTATGTACTTACTCTCTGGAGATTCCATTTCGTTTTTGTGGTATGTTGTCTGCAGGGAATAGGTCTCGACGCGGCTTTCCACTTTCGAAATTCGCAGTTCGTTTATCTCTGTTTTCCTGTTTATCGATTCCATTCTCAAAAACAGCGCAACAATCAACAACAACGAAATAAAGGACAGAAACGATGAACCTTTGTGGAGAACGTCGCCACATTTAGAAGAAGTTTTCTTCGGATTTGGTTCCATGATCGGTACTAAACAAACAACAAGAGACTATGAGGTGAGAGAACATATCCCCGTGCCCTATGATAATCTTTTTAAATCTATTTTAAGCTTCGCGTCACGCTGTCAAGGTTATTTTTAGTCTAGGCGCCCGATCACGCAAGCAATGGCCAACGGTCATCAGGTTGTGTCTATCCAAATAAGAAATTGAAAATTTAGCGGGCTAAGAGAAAAAAAAAATCAGTTTGTTCAGTTGAACTGCCGCACTGTTAGCACTGGAAATCATTTTCAGAGCTGGGCAGGAAAATTATACGTGCTTCTCCGAAGCCGTAAAACAGAAGTCGTGTCATTCCCCAGCATGAATAATGAATGATTATCACAAAGTGCCAAGACTCGAATTTCTAACCTGCTTGAAAGTCGTTTCTCGGAAAGTGCCGAAAGGCTTGAAGCGAAAAGGATCTCTTTCGAAAGGTATTTTAAAGCGCACGACAGCTAAAATATTTGTTTCGCGTTTGTTAGAACTTTCACTCCAAAAAAAACGGTGCAAATCTTTGTTTATTTAATATCGGAAGTGCTGTGTAATATTTACTGCTGACTAGAATTGCATTCCAATAAACACGAACGAAACTCGTTTCTCGAAAAGTATTGAACGGATTAAATCGAAAAGCATCTCTTTGGAAAGGTTATTCAAAGCGCAGGACAGCACAATACTTGTTTCCCGTTTGTTAGAACTTTCGGTCCGAAAATCCCGGTGTAAATGTTTGCATATTTAATTTCGAAATTGCTTTGTAATTCAGGGAGGTCCACGCCGAAAAAGGTGCTTCTCTGGAACGAACTAAAACATCGTTTGGATCGGTAGAGACCCTGAGAGAGACCTATCTGGAAAGCCTTTTAAAACTGCTGGTCAGAAAAATTATCTTCTATGTGTTTATCGTGATTTTTACGTCGGAAATTAGTCTTGTCATTTCTCTGCATGACTGGTTCACAATAGCCGCTCTAGCTGCTGACAAGAATTGCATTCACAACACGCTCTAAAGTCGTTTCGCGAAAAGTACTTAAACGGCCTAAACAGAAAAAAGAGATCTCTTTGGAAAGCTCTTTTAAAGCGCCAGACAGTTAGAATTTTTCTTCCTCTGACCTTACGAAATGCGCTTCGAAAATCCCGACGAAAAGTTTTTTGCGTAATTGATTAACTGCTAAAATTAAACCTCAATGTTATTACGTCATTTAAATTGGCCAATCAGGTGTCTTTCCTAAAATAGCCTCTCAGCTTGACCACGCGCTAAAATTAGATTTAAAAAGATTATCATGGGAAGAGGGCCATGTATGGGGGATGTGTTCTCTTAGATCATAGTCTCTTGCAAACAAACAAACGGTACTAACAAACAGTTGTCTGAACAAGCTCGAGTGCCGCGCAAACTGAACGTTTGATTTCCTTTAGCAGCAGTTTCGTGTTCCTATATACGGAATATGCCGAGACTGAACAGTAAAGTGAACCGTTATCAATTGATCTGTCATCTTTGGAAGAAAATTTAACCTTTTAAACCCATGGATGACAGATATCAGCAGTGTCTATTTTGGCATGGTGTCCAGTTGTCATTCAGTTAATATCTATTCTCAGTATCGTGAGAATATTTCAGAGATCATGGCAACAAAATAGACTGATACTGTTTCATTTTTTCGTCTGTTAATCCAAACAGATATGTATAACGAACAAACCCGCTATGACTTGCTTTTGTATCAGACAAAGGACCACGTTTTAACGAGGAAGAACAATCAGGTTTTTCAAGACAGCTGATAACAAATTAAATTTATTTAACAGCCACATGCGTAAGAAATCGACAACAAACAGAAATTAAGTTAGGGGGTCTTAGTTGCGAGGGGAATCGGCATCACCTTTACTGCCGTTAGACGTACTGATGGCTTGCTTTTTTCCAAACTAGAAGTTAAAGTTGCTCCTCTGAGACCTCCAGGTGTCCTCCAGCAAAGAAAAAAAATCTTCTCTAGCGCGCTGTTTTCAAGAAACCCCACAAACTAATAAAGAATTAGATTATGAACTCGAGATTTCTATCGCATGATAAACGGCAAGAAGCGGCTGTCATTTTGTTAACCAGACGTCACAGCTACGCTAGCGTAGACAATCAGAGAACGACATTTGATGCAAAGCCAGTGGATTTCTACTAACTATCAATACAGGAGAGGAAAGTAGAATTCGATAAAATTATATTTTGTTAATTGTGGATTGCCTTTCTAAGGAGAAGCTGTAAACGTCAAAACGATCGACTAAAATTCCGGCAAATAAATCGGGTATCAAATGAAAGCGATGACGCAGAATAACTGTGCAGTGTTAATAACTGACGTCTTCTGAGATCTATTACTGAACAAACGCACGGCAACATGGAATCTATTTGTTAAACAGAGACACGATATTTAACCAATTACTCCGTGTATTTTCGTAGGACTGTGCTCAATATAATATTGGGTTAAGTGTATGACGTCATAAGTCATCTCAGTTTCATATTTTGCCCATTTTTCAAAAAAGCCGTTTGACGTAATCTATGATCTATATAAAATGAAGTAATTTTATTGGTTACTATGCGTAGCAAAGAATTGTGATTGGTCGAGAAAAATCACGCCAATGTCAAACCTGACTCGAGTGTCGCTTCTCGTGGAATGAAAACTTACAGCGAAAGCACAGTTGAACTGTGAAATCTACAAATCGTTTGGAAAAATCAAGTCAGTTTTTGTCATCGAGCAGCCCTGTGAGCCGAAAAGCTTGAACATTGTCTTGAAAATTGCAAGAGATGAAAAAATACCCTACATGTAGGAAAACTTGTGGTTGCGGTCAACGTAGAGGCCATTTGATTTGAGTTTTGAATTAAAGCTAAAATAAAAAAAAAGCTCAATGACGGTGGACATTTCAAGGAATAGAATTCATAGCTCGTAACAACCCGCAAACAACACCTCACTTCCCTTTTAATATTTCATGCATCTACCGGTCGATTTTCACCATATTTTCAGAAAAGGTGTCTTACAGATAAACGAACAGCTACTGAAATGGAGAGATGAGCATAGAAAATCCCCACGACAAAATCTTAAAAAACCCTTAGGGGGGTGTAGCATCCACTCCCGCCCCCCCTCCCTTGTACGTCCGAGGGTTAAAACCGGCTTAAATACTCAACAAATGCCCCCAATAAAACTTTAATAGTTTATTCATATACAGCTAGCGGTTAGCAATAAATATTTACAATTGGATACTCTCCTCAATTACAATAATTTTTATGACGGAGAAAATTACCTGATTGCGATTGGCCGAGTAAAAGAAATGTATCTAGTGCAGATTAATCCTCTCGTGCTTGTATTGTCTCTCTCATGTCATGAAATAATAATACTCATAAAAGTTGGAGCAATTAAGGATTTATACCATTCGTGAGATTTGAACATTCTTTTAAATTACATTCTCCTAGAACTGCTAGAGGCTGGTACAGTGATGAGATATTTCAAGTGTCACTCAAAGCGTTAAAATTCACTTGCATCCATATGGTTACCTATACTAAAACTAACCTAACTTACGTTATAGAAAGCTTAGAAGTCTTTGCGTCAGAGGAATAGACTAAGCTACATTTTTAGGCCCAAATTTTTTAAATACACTATCACTTAGCCTCCGGACCTTATCTCAAAAAAAGACATTATTATGAAAAAGAACTTTAAGCCAAAATAAATTTAGTTGAGTTATTTTTTGTCAAATCCTTTGCAGTGTTATTGATTTGAACTTTATTTATCTTATAAGAACAAATGTAGAGTTCAACAATAATCTAAAACGTAACATTACTGAAAATGTAGCTCAAAATTAGTCCTAATCAACGAATCCACAGATTTAACGAGTAGGACTGGGATTGAGGACTACAAGTAGCACCACTCTCATAACCAAAGTCATGTTTATGCTCGCGAGCATCTGTGCACCTTCCATATCCATCGACGAAAGAAGTAGCGTCTGCTTCTGTTATTCCAATCCCGTGATCAGCACGTGCACAAAAACCTCCTCCTCCACCAATCATCACCACTGATCCATCACCAGTACCCCAGTCACACCAGAAGCCGATGTTGTTGGCGCTTTGGATGTCTCCACTGCACTCAGCCTGTTGAAACTCGTCTGTTGACTTGTACTGACCGCCATATTGGACCGTGCAGCTTTTCAGGTACTGGTCACTGGTCCAAACTTTGCTATTTCTAAAGTCACCACAACTTGTGATTTTTGATCGGAATGTTTGTCCAGCCAAACAGTTACCTGTGGTCTGCAACAAAGGAGTGTGACTGGGGTCATCAATGCGCGTGATCTTAAACTCTCTGCCGCTGACCCACCAAAACTCATGTCTTAGTTAATGGTGGATCTGTTGTTGTTCCCATGGAAACTTGCTGGTCATACCACCAGAGTCCGTCGTCACGCATCCTTGTTTTGCTGTCGTTTCAAAATCGCGCTATAAGGGTCCAGCCTCTTTGCTCACCTATGTTACAATGCACCTTTAAAAGTACATGGAAGAGAAATGATCTTATTGATCATTTTAAAATAGTTTCTTTCATTGTGACCAAATTAAATTTTGGCCTTCTTTCACGAAATTTTCTTTTTTTTGTCATATAGTTGTTTGCGTTTAGTTTAGGTTTTTGCTTCAGTGTGTTGTGTTTGGTAGGAATAATTTGGCATTGTTTTAGTTTATTACATAACTTTTGTAACATTAAGGTAATTCATATTCAAATATTCTTTAAGTGTATTGTGTAGTTTAGATGTATTAGAAATGATGTAACTTTGTAAAATTAAGTGTGTAACAAGTGTTCTTTGCAGTAACTTTCTTTGTAGCGTTTGTTTAAAGTGTTAATTGTAGGGAAAAATTAGCATAAATGTATAAATGTAAGTCGTACAGATGTAGTGGGCAGTCGTGTGCAGCAGTTTTGTTGGAAAAGGGAAGTGAGCAAGAAAGAAAAAAAAGAGACGAATTGAAGAGCCTGTGGCCAAAGAGAGAAAGAGAAGAATTCACTGCCAAGAGCCATTGGTAGGCGCCAGTCAAGTAACCGTTAACGAAACTCATTTGACAGTGGTGGCGATAGAGCGGAGAAGTGCTACATGTTGTCTACGTGCTGTGTGGCGATTGAGAGTAGTGTTGAAAGACCATGTGCTGAGGAGAAATCGTCGACTGAAAAATAAAGAAAAGTAGGTGAAGATGCGGAGCTTGGTTTGAACTAAAGAGAAAGAGAAAGAGGTTTGTGGTATCGGTTCAGGTTTTGTGGTGTTGGCTAAGAAGAGTCAAGGATTGTGAAAAGGAACTGGACAGTGAACTGCTCCATGTAATTTGTAAATAATTTGTTCGAATTCGTGTGTTATTACTGTCTAGGTTTAAAATTACTTAAGATAGAGTTAGGAATCATATTAGTTTATAGCATTTAGTTGTAATAATTTTCAAGCATAAGATTGATATAAATTTTTAGAATTAGTTTACTTAGTGTTAGTATTATTGTTAATACCGAGTGTTTTCCTTTCTATGTACTTAATAAACAATGGCTGTTGTAAGTTATGGTAGTGTGTTGAGAGATTGTGGGAAGGGGTACGTCTATTCAGTTATAGTTAGTTTCGGTGTTATTGTTAGTTTTTGTTTTTCCGTTTTCATCGTCAAGGGAAGTTTCGGGGTTTCCGTCACACTTTCACGCCGCGGTGTTTTCTAAGTAAAATAAAGAAATTAATAATACACATGAAAAAATTACTAGATTCTGATTGGCTGAGAACAGTGCAGTTCAAGTGTAACTGACCAGTGCAAAAAGTGTAACACCGGTGCAAAAAGTTTAACAGAGTGCAAATTACAAATCGTAATTCTGGATTATGATTTGGAGAAAGACAATTAGAAATTTTGTAGGCCAATGATCTCATTTAATTAAAGCTGACAAAAGTTTTGTACAGAAACTCTGCAATGCGAAAAAAAGTGGCTTCAATCAACATCTTCCATTACTTTTTTCGCGTGAATTTTTTCATGTTTGTATTATTAATAAGTAATCATACGGTTTATACCGTATGATTACCTATACAAATAGCTTGACTCGTAATCGTTTTAAGGATGGTTTATGCATATTTGGACTGCTAGTTTGTAATACCTAATGCAAGTGAAATGAAGACAGCCAGGAGAGCTTTTAAATTGATCTTTTTCATCGATTTAATCTTATTTTTGTTTGAATTTCTTACCTTAAATTTAAAAGATTTTATTTTAAGTTCGTAAGTCCCAGTTACAAGTCCTCTTAAATGCTTCGACGCGATTGCTTCGCACGAATCTAGAATTGGGAAAAATTAAGAGGAGCTCCGCGTAAATATCAACTAGACGTGGAAATAGCGAAACAATCGAAGTTCTCCAAACTCGCCCAAAACGAAGCCCTACGGGCACTAGTTACAAAAATATTGTTTTAAGTTCGCTAAATCAAAAAGTATTTCTTTTACGATTATTTCCTCTTCGATCCACCAAATCGGCCAAAATCAATCAAAAATGAGCGGCATATTCAGAGGCTCGGAAACTGAAAAGTAAAACTTTTCATTAACAACTGATTGCACGTAGTATTTGTACTACCTTTCTTCGATATGTGGAGCTAATTAGATCGTGATTTGATTAGAACTAAAATATTTGCGGAGTTTTCAAAGTTAATGACCCAAGACAGCTATACGAGAGGTCTACATTTAGCCAATTTTCAAATGATAAAAAGGCTTACTGGTACACAGATTTTCCCAAAACGACTAGTTTGTTCAGAAAGAGCATTGTTTATTCTTCAGATTAGTGAAATAAAATTTTTGGGAAATTAAAATCGTGAGCGCTGAGATAGCGAGCTAAATGCAGCACTTCTGTCTGAAAACGTGACCTTTGACCTAAGTGTAACGAAAGCGATTACCGTAAGTAAAAAACAAACGCTTCGTCATTTCGAAACATTTTTTAGGTGATATCTCTCTGAAAACATTCTTGCAAGTTCTATTCCTAGAAATAATGAAATCTCAGAGGGTCAAACAAGAAGCTATAAGTCGCATTTTAACTCAAGAACTTTGTTTGCTGGCAATTGAAGTCAATTATCCAGTGATATCGGAAAGTATTTTGTATATTTTTTAGCAGACTTTAATAGGTCTGTATATTACCACTTTTTTCACAGTTGTCTGAATCACAATTGTCTTAATTGGGTTCCAGTCTTCCTCTTAAGCATTTAAATATCTTATTGTATTATCCAACCGTCACTTCTGAGGATGTTTGTTGAGGCAAACGAAACATTAAGTCATCAATTAATCGAAGTTTTTTACAACATCCGTTGTTTTGTCATGTTTGTAACCGCAGTTTGTACATTATTTCTGTGTGGCATTTTCTTTCCAAATTGAAGCTCACAATCAATGACTATGAAAAATTGAGTAGGTTACAGCCAATTTTCTGTCATTGGTTATAAACGGCGCAAAACCGCAAAAATACCTTTGAATTTATAAACACCATCTTAAAGAAATCAAAGTTTCTCGAACCATCTTGAGATGCGCAGAACGTATGCACAGTAACAAAACGGGGCATCGTCTTTAAACAGAGTGCAGATTCGATCCTGGTATTTTCTTTGAATTGACACGACTGAAATGTTACTGCACTGCCTCTTCCCTGGGTATCTCTCTCTGGTGGAACGCGGCACGTATATAATTGTAAGAATGTCGCTAGGCGTGTTCTTCCCATGAAACTCCCGCTCCTCTTTTCCTCAGGATTTTCCCCTCTTGCTTCGGCTGGGGACTGGGGCAACGACTAAAAATTTGACGTTTTCTAGCTATTTTGGTTCTAGATAAGATCATTTGTCTTGTGATTCCGGTTTACGTCATTTTCGAGCCTAGAGCCTTTTGCGCTGCCTTTGCAAGAGCGTTAGTGATCGGGTGCTAAAGGGAAGAGCTCTGGGGTCGAGAATATGGTCACTATACATGCTCACAAATTGTAAAGTTCATTCTTTTCTAAGTGGTAGTGCGTATCTGATTGAAGAGTAACTACACATGTCTGTAACGTTTTTTCTTTCTGAACGATAACTTAACTCTAAATATAGTTGTTCTAATAACCGTTCATCTGCACAAAATTCCATTTCTATTTTGTTCAGTCTTTATGCACGGTGACGTAAGCTTTTTTAATGTACAGTTTGCTTGTATTTGGAACTGAATATGAGGTTCTTTGCCTGCATAGAAAAAGATTATTCCACTTAGCAAGTTTCCGGAACCATGGACTGAAGATTTTAATTAGATAGAAGGCACACAACGGGCTAGTCTGCAGACGCGGTGGCCCTGTTTAGATTAGGTGCCCAGGTTTGGTCCTCGGCCATAAGTCTAAACATAGCTTGCTTGGGTTCCCTGAGCACGGGCACTACCTCAAAGGAAACCCGGGAACGGGGCCTTGATACGGACTTTATGGTCTGGACAGTGGCCTGGAACAGAACTCGACAGTGGCCTGGAACAGAACTCGACCTCCAGGCCTGGGACTAAGGGTTTGCAGGTGAGGTTTGATATAGCAGCCTGCAGGTATCAGTGCACACGGATAACTTACTGTGCGTGATGCACGCCGGTAAAAGGATTTGCACGCGGTACGGTCGGACAATAAAGACCTGACATCAGGATAAACCAAGAGAAACTAAGGCTACAGAGAGAACAACTAGGGGCGTTGGATGTGATATGTGAATTTCACTTCAGCTGTTCAGACATCGGTTTCAGCCTCGTCGGTTTCACGAGACGTAGCACAGGTGTACTTTTTGCTTTCGAAAAAAAAAATTTACTGGCTCCCCTCAATTAACCTGGGCTTTTTTAGATTGAATGATAGTCTAATGATTGAATGATAAAAAAATGTGCCGTTATTTGTAGATTATTTGAAAAAAAATCCATTACTGATCCTGATCCCCCCAACTCAAAATCCTAGTTATCCAATCTTCTTGTTTATTTCAAGTTACCCGCTCATTTAAATTACTTTTTCATAAATCTCAGATAAGAGTAAACAGCACGGCGTAAGATAAGTAAATGTTAATGGTGAAAAGACAAAGCTAAGGAAGTCTTGTTCGCCAGCATCAATTGTGTTTGGACAAGTTCAGGAGCTCTTGAGACCTTTCTCGAAGAGAAGAAACAAAGGAAACTTCCACTTCTACGGCCTGTTTTCTTATTTTTCTACTTCCAGTAACTATTAATTGTTTTTCCTTTCGTTTTGATTGAAAGAAAAGGTACACACTCATGCGTATTTTCCCACTTTTATTTATATTACACGTTATTCTACTTATGTTCCCAATACATCAAGATTACAGTGACAATCGATCTTAGAACCATCCGTAAGTTTCCTTAAAACCCCAAGCAAAAATGCTGTTCAGCGGATATTTAACACTACAGTCCGTCAGAGCCAGTTCAATCCAGAGCTACAGGTAGCGAACATGCCACGGGGCAATTCAATCAGAGCCGCAGTAGCGGAGATGGCACGTGTGCTCCGGTGGCGTCTTATTGATGTAATAAATGTAGAAATCGCCACAGTTACGCACTTTAATATCGATGGACCAAGTACAGCAGTTGCCGCCCCAGCTGAAGCATACCTTCCTGATGACTTGACCTTCGTTCACTGTGGGATGAGCATCTTTTAGCCAACCAGTGGAGTGAGTACCACATCTTGAGGACTGAACACATGACGTAGCCATTTTTGTCCCTGCGGCTCCTTCGAAACGAAACCAGGCCGGTCCAAGATGATTGTCGCAACCGACCGTACGTCCCAAAGTGAATGCCGACATGTACGTGTTTTTCCTGGTCCAGCTTGAAAGGGTCTGATAATTTGGGCATTCTAAGAAAAGAAAACATGATAACGCTTGAGACAAAAAAAGAAATTAATAATAATGAAATGCAAAAATCGTCAACGCGTCTCACTGCGCTGTTTATGTTCCTTCTGTTTCTCTTTGTCAGAGGTTTCGAATCTGAGCACGTATGAAAAAACAGCTAGACATGGTAAAATAATAAATAAATGAATAAATAAATAAAATAAATAAAGGAAGAAAGAAATAAAGAAAGGAAGGAAGAAGGAAAGAAAAAAGAAAGAAGAAAAGAAAGAAAGAGAGTAAGAAAGAGAGAAAGAAAGAAAGCGCGATAGAGAGACGGAAGGTAAAGAGACAGCTTAAAGTGGATTTCTTAATCTTGCAATTACCAGGTTTTCTCTGAAATCCTAATGTTGTAACAGCTGAAACTGATCCAAGTTTGTTCCTGGCGGTACAAACATATGTTCCAGAATCTTCCTTGGAGAAATTTTCAATGCTTAATTTTCCATTTTTAACAGAGGTTCTCCCTTTTGGCAAACCCCCAAACGCCCGAATCCAGGTGATTACTGACGGTGGGTGACTGAAGACTTCACACGTTACTGCTGCTGTAGAACCTGCCTCGATTGGAAGAAAACGATCTGGTACTTTGATCATCCGGGGAGCAACTGTAGAGAAAAAAAAAATTGCTGTAATAAAATGACTATAATTAAAGGACTCCTAGTGACCTTTATTAAAACCTTACGGCAACTCCCCTGCATTAACTGGACATTTAACTGGCAGTCCGCCTAAGAGCGATATCGTCGAACAGCGGGTCAGAAGAAACTAAGTTTGCCTTTTTATTTTGTGGAACCAAAGGACTTGGTGAGCATAGTATTAAACCAGAGTGTTTTGTTAAATTACTCCCTTTTCGGTTTTGCCCCACGCCAAAATTACTTC
>JAHPZR010027071.1:47500-51077 GCA_019787425.1 Platygyra sinensis
ATAAATTGGCATCGCTCCCAATGTGTGGCTTCATAGCTCAGTTGGTAGAGCATCGCACCGGTATCGCGGAGGTCACGGGTTCGAATCCCGTTGAAGCCCTGATTTTTTTCAGGCTTCTTCTTTCCAATTGCTTAAATTGGAAAATTAACTGCGATGATCATTCTTCACTTGCATCTACAACCTCAGTTCAAATATGAATTATTTCATATACTGCACATCATAGGTTTAGTATGAGAGTTAAACCCTCCTGAAGGTGGGCTCCTAAAATGATAAATGAATGAATAATTCTATCAATTGCAGGCATGTCGATTCGTGATTGCCTTTTACAGTCATTTACCTTTTTCACCCTTTTCTCCTCTCATTCCTTGACTTCCCATAATGCCTTGTTTGCCGTGTCTACCAGGTAAACCCATGATGCCTTGCACTCCCTTTTTACCCTTGGCGCCTTGCACTGACACTCCCCGAGAGCCTTTGTTTCCTTTCTTACCGGGAGGGCCTGGAACGCACACTTTCTCCAATGGCTGACACAGTGCTTCTGGTTTGAGTTTGTTGAACTGTTTGGTGATTTCACTACGGACATCTTCTATGCTGAGAGATATATTGCTGGTTGAGATCAAGCTGCGGCGAACTTTGGTGTTTGTTGACTTTTCGGAATCTAGAAGAAAACAGGAAATTAAAGGAAATTTATCACCAAGAGGAATAAATGATTTTATGCGCCTGGCAATGCTGGTCAATGTTTTACCGACTAGAATCAGTTTACATTACGGGACTCTAACTCGGGCATACATAAGTGGCATCGGACAAGTTGAAGCCTCTTTTTCTTCAGCTCCACGAAAGAAACTGTTTTTTCTTTTCACGTCTTCCTTTTGGCGATTTGTTGTGGCCATTTAAGGACTTGGAAGCTGAGAAAAAGATAAGTAATACTGTGTACTATAACTGTGTCGAAGGGACTTAGTTGCGTGCAGTTTCATAACCACTAGCGATCAATGATGGCTTCTATTACCATGCGCTCTAGTCTTAGGGCATTCATTAGGGAGCTTTAGATTGGACTACGAGTACGAGTTTCAGTACGAGTACGACTTTCGAATTTCAAACCAGTGACATTTCCAGAGCCCTCCTTCTTCATGTTGGTTTTAGGTAGAGAGAGTAGCTCATGGGATGAAATGGGTATGTGTTGTGATAATGTGAAGCCTGAAAACTAGAATTAAAAAGTCGTACTCGTAGTCAATCTCGTACTCGTAGTCCAATCTAAAGCTCCCTAATATTTGTACGGCGAGTAGTCCCGTTTATTGACGCCCATCAGGCACACGATCGCTACCGTCGCGACCTTAGCCTATCTAAAGTTGGCGATGTCGAGAGTTTTTGGTGTTGGAGGTCGCACGGGCGTTAAAATGATTCGACTTGATCTTGAAGTCATTAAGAGGAACCCCGGGGGAGGTACTCGATATATCCCTGGGTGGGGAGGTGCGGCCCGGCCCCTCATACCCTGACCCTGTTTAAGACAATTATTGCTGATTTTCCTACCCTGTTTAAGACAGAATTCCGATTTTTGATACCCTGTTTAAGACATTAAAAGTTGCGGTTACAAATCGTGTGGCTTTCTTGTTGTGTAATCAATGGAAATTTAATGTGCCTGGTATCAATGCCAGAGTCAACGGAAGTCAATATTAATTTACAAGAGCTTGTAAAAATTTTGCTGTTTATCGTCCAAGAAAAGGTATCCCATTTAAGACAAAAATTGATAAATCGATACCCTGATTAAGACAAAAAAATGATAAATTCGATACCTTGTTTAAGACAAAAATCCCGAAAAACATACCCTGGCTGGCCGCACGTCCCCATTAAGCCCTTATAAGGGAGTACCCCCCCCCCCCCCGGAGAGGAACGCCCCCTATAATGTCGTGGTTCTGAAGATCGCGCTCGAATGATATTTGTGACAGTCATCACGATGCGGTCGCGGTTGTGCTTTCCGTAGTCGCTTTTACCGAATTATTGCTCAAGAGCTTATCTGTACCAATTGTTGTGGTTGCCAAATACTCCCAAGGATGCATCCACCATGAATTTGAGGACTACATTGAATGAGCGGGTCCAAAAGGTCAACACGCTACTCCGACGAGTTCTGTGAGCAATTCAGAATATTCATTCAGCTAAGTTTTGGCGGCATCGATGCCTTGTTAATCCCGCTTCGAAAGCCTATGCCCGTGATGGCATTCATTTAAATGATTATCTATTTGCCTTAACCCAATTTCAATAATACGCCCCAGTCAACATGCAAGTTCCTTGCTTCAGTATTAGTTGGTGCCGTATCCAGACTATAAAATTATCTTTCTTTGTATCGGGAAACAGCGTGTTGCCGGACTCCTGTTTTTTTAAGATATGTACAGGATTATTGCTAGATGTTATAAACATAACCTTTGTTTCGCCCCACTAGTTCAGGCACCATGTGTTTGAATTCTATTTCGTAAAAGTTAAGCGGTCTAGCCCTTCGTATACTTACTGATACGCAAAAAGGATGGCTATGTATACCGTTCATGCCTTTTTAGTCGGCGAGGCCGACTTTAAATTTACCCTGCATTTCTCCAAAGAACTCAGTCACGTGCAATGGGGAATACCGCAGACCCTTCATAAAGTCTCAACCTTCTTTCCACGATGATGTCGAAGTCGATAGCGGATACATCGAATATCTTAACAAATGGTGTAATCTTTTCTACGCTCAAACATACAGACCCACACACCGTTCGTGGTAGATCCACTCAAAAAGACAGCGTGTGTAATGAGCATATATTTCGAAACGGGTCGTTCCGCGAACTCAAAATAGCAAAAGAATCAAATGATTTAGCGGATTTAGCGATGGTCTTACCAGAATCATACCAGCAATCAAATGAGGTTTCAGTGGACAGAAAATGTGGACAGAATGTTTTGCTACAGACGACAGAAGAACATTTACTGATAAAGACAAGGTGCGTCGTATTCAAACTCTAGGAAACGACAACAAAGATGCCATGTTGGACTGCGAAAGTGGCTTTCATCAGAGTGAGGATAAACGTTAGCTTAATTGTCATAAGCTTAGGTCTAGTTATGTAACTAACGTCTATCTTGATTACTAAGATTACATTCGCTATGTTTTTGCTCAAACTGAGTTCATTATCCGCTGCTATTTTTCTCTTTGTTTCATTAGTTTTGTTGCTTTTATGCGTATATTACATCCGCATGTTGTGCAGGTATGTTTGTTTCGTGTTAAATAACGTGGTAGCAGATGAATGTGATCATGTTGTATTGGACAAGGCAGCGCTAAGTATGGATACCCTATGCATACAAGAAAAGTGTGACGAATCACCGTTGTGTGTACAAGAAATTGATGTTGCAATGGAAATAAAATTCAGGTCTCGTTACATAATGTTTGTTTATCACTGTAATATTAACAATCCTGAGTATCATGTGCGAAGACGATTCGATCGTGAGCCCAGCCTAATACCTGTAAAAAAAAAAAACTAGGAAAGCTTTCACATAATAAAGAAATTGGTCTACAGGCGAATTCTTTAAAATATTCCTTTCTCGTCAAAAATGTATCGCTACA
>JAHPZR010027079.1:0-13644 GCA_019787425.1 Platygyra sinensis
TCAATTCTTTCCCTTGATTTCAACGGGGATGGACTGGAAATTGAGGCGCGCCATACTTTAGCACTTCGGTGTTTCTTGTCCAGGTTGCGGAAATTTCCAGCTTTAAGGTGGCTGAACACAGTTTTCGCGCGTGCTTTTGCTGATGCAATTCAGCACGTGCACAAGGATTTCAAAAAACAAACCTGATGCCGTCAATAGAGCGATCATTTTAATCTACTCAACACCCGCACTATCTGTGTTATTTTTCTCTATAATTAAACGCAGTGTATTGATGGCTTTAGTCTTTTATTACAAAGATATGTTAGAAAAGGTAACGATGCAAAGAACCCAGCAATTTTCAGCTTTTGCTTTTTGCCGAAGGAACCCAGTTAAATGCAGTGCATGCGTAGTAAGTCGAAAAAATTGCGATTGAGTGAAAAATTGACTTTCGGAGATACGCCTATTTCTCGAGAACCACTCATTAGAATTTCACGAAATTTAGAGCGAAATACTTTAGGAAATAATTAACTGGAGGATTCAAAATAATTAAAATTTAACAAAGGAAATTCAAGATATGCCACTGAACCTTCAACGAGGGATAATTAAAGATCTGTTTGTTAAATTATTATTGAAATAGCGCTAACATGTGGGTATCGTTACAAGCTTGTTGCAAACAAATTATAAAGAAAATCTAATGACTAGATTTTCTGCAAATAAACAAAACCGATTTTAAACGCCTGTTTATAATTAATCATGTTGCCATGGCAACGGCACATACGACAGTGTAATTATCAAAAAGTTGAAGTTTGTGTTGTTAACTTGCTTGCTGCCATTTTTGGTGACCAAAGGATCAAGGGTTTTAGAAGCAAAGGTAAAGAAAACAGAGGTATCAAAAACTGTGTTCAGCCAACCTCAGTAAGTTTTGTCCAAAATATTCTGCGGGGGCGGGGGGGAGCTTATTAAATTATTTTGGCACTCCGACAAATCATTATTTTCTTCGATGCATTGACTTGCGAATATAGCATCTTCAGTCAATTTACGAATTGGCATGTAATAGGCTATTTCCGAAATTACCTCAGGCCTATTTTTCGAAGCGGAGTCTTGGTACTTATCTCTTTCATTGAAAATCAATATTCATTCACACGCAAAATTAAACTCATTTTCATGAGGAATGGAAATTGATTTTGCATATGAAAAGATGAGCACCAAGACTCGCTTCGAAAAAGAGGCTTGAGGTAATTCGGAAATGGCCTATTCATTTCCAACTTACGAATTCCAAAATTACTAAAGTGTGGCATTGTGACAAATTAAGACTGAGACCCGGAGGTATGGGGAGCAAACTCTCACTTTCCTACACTGTCCACCCCCACTTGGGAGCAAACGGTCAACTCTTCCAAGTGTTCAGGTGTCCTCGGCTTCGATGAAGGATTTCAAAGTTGGAATATTAAGAGGACCAAAGAAACAACACCAATACGAAGAGCAGTGTGGAAGCAACCCACAAAGCAGGGATGAGTTTGGCTACATTTGTTGTTTTTATTTTTTTTAATTGTTGAGTTAATTATTAATAAATTATTGTTTTCTCCTCTCCTGTGTTACGTTATTTTGCAATCCAACTGTGTGAGTGACACAGATAAAACACTCCCTGTGGCTCAAAGCAGTTTCCAGCCTTAAGATTTTGATGGGTTGTTATAACCACTCTATCACTTGATGCTACATCGTGGTATCAAAAAGCTGCCCAACTATTGGTAAACTTGTTGTCTTTTTCATAACACAATGGGTTATCATAGCAACAATATGATCTGCTAAAAACACCCTTACTACAGCTTTCAGGGTTTAATAATTCAAAAATGGCATGGTGAAATTTTTATATGAAATAAGGTGCAATTTTTGGCAAAGCCCAGTTTAAAAATTCTGCATGTGGTGTTCAGAGCCACCTTAACTTTTCGAACGCCACCTACAGAGTTTTTTTAAACTTCACCAAAAATTGTGCATTATCATGCTTATCACATGTTGATCACAAAAAAAATTTACCGTGCCGTTTCTGAATTACAAGCCCCTTACACTGTATTTAAGGTGTCTATAGCAGGTCATACTGTTGCTATGGTAACCTATTATGTTATGAAGAAGACAACAACAAGTTAACCAATAGTTGGGCAGCTTTTTGACATCAAGTGATAAAGAGTAGCTCTAACAATCCATCAAAATCTACGTGCTGGAAACTGTTTGGAGCCACCTTAAGCCAAGTTCTGGAAAGGTCTTGAGCAAACTTTGCGGTGCGATTGGCACTTGGTTTCAGTAAAACAGTTTGTTTCTTATATCAAAGTACGCCACAGATAAGTCTTTTTGGCATTTCTTACTGACTCAATTTTCCTCAACATGACATGGTGTTGCCTCTGGTTGAGTGACTCGTGACACTTAGAAAAGCCGTAAACAGAGTTGTTTATTAAAGTTCTAAATTAAATTTTCAACAAATCCATGGCATACATTGGACAAAAACAAACTGTTTACTATAACAAGTCTACAAGCGCATCGTTAAGTTTTAACAAAACCTCAACAGTTACTGTAAACCATTATGTTCCAAGCTGGACATTATTTCTCCTTGAAAATTCCTCAACTTTTTTTCTTTCCGATGTTATGAGAATTTGGTTGACTATCAAGACTATCACAGTATTCTTGTCACTCTCCTCTTTGAAATATATTGACTCGGCAAGGAGAAATAAAGTGATGATCTCTCTTGGAACTGGTTTGAGTTACATTTTTCCAAAATCTCTCCACTGTTTCCAAAAAATTACCCGGTAAACTCGAGAAATTTGAAGTCCGCTACGAACTGAATATGTTTTGGTTTGTCCTGCTTATATTCGCTCATAGATCAAATAGAAAAGAAATGTGTAGTGTGCGCGATAAATCAAGCACTCAAAATGAAATAACTCCAGCAACCGTATGATAACTGACTTCATTTTGGAGATAGACATGCCTGGAAGAACACCCTAAATCTGACTAAACTGGGCTTCGTTACCGAAGGCCACAGTAGCTGCAAGCCCAAAAATATTGCAATTAGAGCTTTGAAGGGAAATTTAACCTGCCAAATATGGTTTAAATGGACCTATAAAGAAACTTTAGTCAACTGGTAAGGTTCCTCAAAAAACAATTTTTATTTCGCATTCAGCGACCACAATTTCACATGCCTTGCAGCTGCATGTTGGCAGGATTTGCTGTCTCATGGACAGAAATCATGATTTTTTTTAACCTTCCAACATTGATTTTTTGTTCATTTTTGGACAATGTAGAGATAACTGTAAATAAAATCTGTTTCTGCAAACAAAAGTAGGGGTCTGCGAATGTCCAAAATCGTTAAATCCAAGCAAAGCTATAGCAATGGCCATCTGCCCTATCATTGTTTATTTTAGTACTTAGACATACGCTTGATGCATGATGTGGCATGTGAATTTGCATGCGCAGTAAGGATGCGCAGAAACAATTAGCGCGAACGTCCTTAAATGAAACCATTACTTTCTTTAAAGTTCTTTTTTTGCCAAACAGGCCTATAAAAACAGGTTCCAAAAAATTGCAGCCTTTCCTCATTCCTTACACAGTTGCTTGATGAAGTAGGGACATCTAGGGACATTTTTTTTTTCCAAGAACTTGATGCAAATGTAAACAATTTGGAAAACACGAAAAATCAAATGCGCGTTCTTCAAGAATTACATAACACTTGACTCAGTGGAGGAGAAGTAAGGAAAATGTACCCATAAGGTTTACAGTATAACATAAATTGAAGACACAACTGAACCACCCATAGGAGACAACCTGTGAATTTTGCCATCACCAATAAACTGTGCAGGCCAATTTTTGGAACTTAGTTGTATATGAGACTCGAGATGGCTACTTTTCACAAGGTGGTCACTAAGGAGGTTCAACGGCACTTAATAACTCAGACATGCAATGTACTGTATTAAAATCAAACACTTTGAAGGAGCTGCAAACAGCCCCACAGTACAGCCCAAGAGCACATGAATAGATAGAGGCTCTCTTTAAAAAGTGAACTTAAGATTCAGTTTGGTGAATCAATTTGCCGATCAGTAACCATTTTTATGTAAAAATAGAGCTGTAACCAGGATAAGACATTTAGTAGTGAAAAACGTTCTCTGGTTAAAAGATTAAAAAACATATTACAGCTTTCAGCTATCAGTCTTTAGTAAAATTCTCAAGCTCCGTCTATTGCATTTCTAGCTTTTTGATTGGCTAAAAAACTCCGACTATGAGCCAATAGTCAGAGTTTTACGTCATATGGAAAATAGTGCGCCAAGTTTAAAATTTTTCGCTTGTAAAATTGTGGAAATAAAACCGGCGGCAAAACCCGGTTTGAGAATTTACTAAAACAATTATTCCATTCGCCCTTGTTGGATATGAAGTGATTATAACCAACTCGCGCTACGCGCTCGTTGGTTATTTTATCACTTCATATCCAACGCAGGCTCATGGAAAAATTGTTATATAGCCTTAAACAAAAGAAAGTAAATTATTTGTGGTCGATCAGAAATGGAGTCAGTCTGTCTGACTGTTATTCTTTTGTCTGTCAATCAGGTGCAACTCGGCAATCATGAACAGGTCAAACAGTTGGCCAGTAGAATCTGTCTATAACTAGTTTGTGAGTTCAGCTTACCAATCTCGGACACTGTCGGCTACAGTCTATCATTTGGCCCGGGTTGGCCGACTGTCGGTCAGTCTGTCTGTCAATCAGGCAATCACCTCATCAATTAATGAACATGGTTGTTATCAAATGGTTGGCCAGTATGTCGGTCGATCTACTTTGCAACGTCAGTTTCCTGAATCACTGCGTCCGTTTGTTGGGTTCATTGGTTTGTGGATCTGTATGCGAGTCTGTCAGTGCACCAATAATCCAACGTGAAACCAGGTGATCAGTTCGGCCAAGTATATTTGCCGTCTATCTCAGTTTTTGAGTACAGACGTGCAAAATCAGTTGGTGGATGTGTCTGTCTGATGAAAATTTGATGATTCAATCAATATCTCTAGAATTATTTCTTTGTCAGTTTCTCAATAAAAACCATAAAAAACAATCAGTTAATCAATAAATTGAGCAATCAAATCAGATCCACTAGTCTTTCATACCATCACGCATCTGGTCAGACGGCGAGTGGCACCAGTCAATCTATAATCAATATCCTTATCAATCACTTAGTTTGATACAACTACTGGCAATAGTATTTTTTTAAAACGTCTTGATGTAATCTGAAAGCTGAATCTTTACCTGTTGGCTTTAAGGTAATAATAATTACTAAATCCAGCTACAAATGTAGACTGTTTTTCATTTGGTCCATTAGTCACTTTGTTACTCAATCACCCTGTCAATGCGTCCATTATGCAGCAAATCATGTAAAAATCAGTCAGACAAATGTAGTTTTGTCTATACAGTCAAGTGAAATCACTTAGCCAAAGACCAGCCTGTCAGTGAATCAACCAGTCAATCACAACAGCATCCGAATTAGCGAACCAGTTCACACACTCGACCATCTGAAGTACAAATTCAAACCAGCCAGATAAAAAATATGAGTACAATGTTAACTGAACCAATTTAGTTGAAATACTTTTCAAATAAAACAATTTCATTTCCTGTTGGTTTGAAAAATGCACTGTTTTACAGTGCGTTTCACAAAACTTTTGACAAACAGTTTCCGAAGTTCGTTTGAAATTCCCAGAGTTTGCTACAAACTTGGCAATTTCATTACGTACTTGTCATCAAATTGGTGAACTTAGAAATGAAGTTGTGAATTTCATGCCGAACTTCGTTGGGAAGTTGACAAGTTCCTTGCGAGACAAGTTCGCACCATTCGGTAAAATTATCTCGGAATTTCCATAGACATTTGTGGTTATGTTGATTAGGAATGTAACTAGTTTTAAAATGGTTTATAAAACAGTTGCAACTGAATTTTCCAGATGTCATCCGTCCCCTGCTCAGAATACAATTTCTGTGGTGTTGGTTTATTCTCGAGTAGCAGTTTCAGATAGAACCTTCACGCATAGTGGTTTAAAAGTACTTAACATTTAAATCTATCAGAGATTAAGAAAAAAATTACAGGACATAAGTCATTCTAGAAATAGAGCGAAAAAAAAACAATATTTCACTGTTCGTGTTGTTGAACCTTTGTGTTGTCCACGTTGACCCACTGTAAACCAGATGCTGCCTGCAGTCACGCCATCAGTCTCATGATGTGGAGTCCCTCTGTAACCTCAAATAATTACATTCAAAAAGTAAACATCAAAAATAAGCCTCTGCCTGCGTTGCAGAAATGGTTACTTTGTTTAAATTACACTTTGGCAGTTATTAGGTACCAAACCAAGCTACATAATGACGCGACACTTTGACTCACCAAACGAACCTTCCGCAATTTTTTCCTCCCAAAAAATATTCGGAGTGAAATTCACAAACTCGTTTCGATAGTTTCGATTTGATTGACTAACTATCACTACATGAAATTGCCACCAAGTTCGCAGCAAACATTGGGAATTTCAAACGCACACTTACGGAATACCATTTGTCACAAAATGTTGTGAAAACGCACGGAAGGGTGTTGTCCTAATGTTGTGCCAGCCGAGCTCTTCTATTAAGCGACAAATAGGACCAAGCACAGTAGTCAGAATACATTGCATGTCTAGAACAAACACAAATGACAAGAACTTCGGCTTATTTTCATGCCAAGAGCTGTTTTACTCTTGGCTCCCCCAAGGGCTGCAATTGCAAAATAGAACATACCAAGCAAATTTTACTCGCTTGACGGCCGAGTGATCACACGTCCCTTGTTGGAACTGATCTGGAGAAGCAAGATTACAATGTAAGTACTCTCAGTGACAGCTCTACCTTACCAAGTTCAATTTCATTCACCATCAACCTAAAACATTGCCATTTCAAACACTAGTAACATAGTTTTCTAGAGAACTAGCCCCCGCTTTCAAGATATGTGTTAACACCTCGTAAATGGTTTTCCTTTTACCGGAATATAAATTACTGTTGCACATACGAACTGTTGTAACAAAGACAAACCCCCCGTTTGAATATTATTCGAAAGTTAACATCACTGGACGGGTTAAACAATTTTTATGCTAAATGGAAAGCTAAATCTAATACAGCCATACATTTTCTTGTCACATTTGATTTTCTTGTGTGAAACCCAGCTAACTATTTGGGTTAGTTAAGAAATTTGTTTAAGATTTAGATTTCCATTTAGCATAAAAATGATGTTTTACCACAGTCCAGTGGATGTTAACTTTCGAATAAATATTCAAGACGGGGGGTTTGTCTTTGTTAACAACAGTCCGGATGTGCACCAGTAATTTATATTCAGGTAAAAGGAAAACCATTTAACGATCAGGTGTTTACAACATATCTTCAAAGGCGGGGGCTCGTTCTCTAGTGAAAACTATGTTCCTAGTGTTAGAAATGGAAATGTTTAAGGTTGATGGGTGAATGAAAGTGACCTTGGTAAGGTAGAGCTTGTCACTCGAGAGTACTTACATTGTAATCTTGCTTCTCCAGATCAGTTGCCAACAAGGGACATGTGGAATCACTCGGCCGTCAAGCGAGTAAAATTATGCTTGGTATGTGCTAGTTTTGGCAATTGCAGGCCCTTGGGGGAGCCAAGAGTAAACCATGCTCTTGGCATGAAAATAAGCCGAAGTTCTTGCTCATTTGTGTTGGTTATCGAGACATGCAATGTAATTCGTGACTACTGTGCCTGGTCCTATTTGTCACATGATAAGAAGAGCTCGGCTGGCACAGACAATTAGGACAACACCCTTGACAGTGGCGTTTTTCCCGACGAACACTTTTGTGACAAATGGTATTCCGTAAGTGTGCGTTTGAAATTCCCAATGTTTGCTGGCGAACCTGGTGGCCATTTCATGTAGTGATAGGTTTGTCAATCCACATCGAAACTATCGAAACGAAGTTTGTGAAATTTACACTGTGCCGAATATTGTTTGGGAAGAAAAAATTGCGGAAGCTTCGTTTGGTGAGTCAAAGTGTCGCAGTCATTCTAATGTTAAGCTTGGTTTGGTGACCTAATACACTGCCAAAGTGTAATTTTAAACGAAGTGAACGCGACGTTGTGCTGCAACGCCAAGCAGAGGCTTATTTATGATTGTTTACTTTCTGAAATGTAAATTATTTGAGGTTACAGAGGGACTCCACATCATGAGACTGATGGCGTGACTGCAGGCAGCATCTGGTTTACAGTGGGTCAACGTGGACAACACAAAGGTTCAACAACACGAACAGTGAAATATTGTTTTTTTTTCGCTCTATTTCTAGAATGACTTATGTCCTGTAATTTTTTTCTTAATCTCTGATAGATTTAAATGTTAAGTACTTTTAAACCACTATGCGTGAAGGTTCTATCTGAAACTGCTACTCGAGAATAAACCAACACCACAGAAATTGTATTCTAGGCAGGCGACGGATGACATCTGGAAAATTCAGTTGCAACTGTTTTATAAACCATTTTAAAACTAGTTACATTCCTAATCAACATAACCACAAATGTCTATGGAAATTCCGAGATAATTTTACCGAATGGTGCGAACTTCTCTCGCAAGGAACTTGTCAACTTCCCAACGAAGTTCGGCATGAAATTCACAACTTCATTTCTAAGTTCACCAATTTGATGACAAGTACGTAATGAAATTGCCAAGTTTGTAGCAAACTCTGGGAATTTCAAACGAACTTCGGAAACTGTTTGTCAAAAGTTTTGTGAAACGCACTGTAAAACAGTGCATTTTTCAAACCAACAGGAAATGAAATTGTTTTATTTGAAAAGTATTTCAACTAAATTGGTTCAGTTAACATTGTACTCATATTTTTTATCTGGCTGGTTTGAATTTGTACTTCAGATGGTCGAGTGTGTGAACTGGTTCGCTAATTCGGATGCTGTTGTGATTGACTGGTTGATTCACTGACAGGCTGGTCTTTGGCTAAGTGATTTCACTTGACTGTATAGACAAAACTACATTTGTCTGACTGATTTTTACATGATTTGCTGCATAATGGACGCATTGACAGGGTGATTGAGTAACAAAGTGACTAATGGACCAAAAAAAACAGTCTACATTTGTAGCTGGATTTAGTAATTATTATTACCTTAAAGCCAACAGGTAAAGATTCAGCTTTCAGATTACATCAAGACGTTTTAAAAATATACTATTGCCACTAGTTGTATCAAACTAAGTGATTGATAAGGATATTGATATATGATTGACTGGTGCCATTCGCCGTCTGACCACATGCGTGATGGTATGAAAGACTAGTGGATCTGATTTGATTGCTCAATTTATTGATTAACTGATTGTTTTTTATGGTTTTTATTGAGAAACTGACAAAGAAATAATTCTAGAGATATTGATTGAATCATCAAATTTCTCATCGACAGACACATCCACCAACTGATTTTGCACGTCTGTACTCAAAAACTGAGATAGACGGCAAATATACTTGGCCGAACTGATCACCTGGTTTCACGTTGGATTATTGGTGCACTGACAGACTCGCATACAGATCCACAAACCAATGAACCCAACAAACGGACGCAGTGATTCAGGAAACTGACGTTGCAAAGTAGATCGACCGACATACTGGCCAACCATTTGATAACAACCAGTTTCATTAATTGATGAGCTGATTGCCTGATTGACAGACAGACTGACCGACAGTCGGCCAACCCGGGCCAAATGATAGACTGTAGCCGACAGTGTCCGAGATTGGTAAGCTGAACTCACAAACTAGTTATAGACAGATTCTACTGGCGCAACGTGTTTGACCTGTTCAGTGATTGCCGAGTTGCCCAACCTTGATTGACAGACAAAAGAATAACAGTCCAGACCAGACTGGGGGGGGACTCCATTTCTGATCGACCGACAAATAAATTTAACTTTCTTTTTGTTTAAGGCTATATAACAATTTTTGCCATGAGCCTGCGTTTGGATATGAGTGATAAAATAACCGATAACGAGCGCGTAGCGGGGGCGAGTTGGTTATAATCACTTCATATCAACGAGGGCGACATGGACTAATTGTTTTAGGTAGCATAAATGTCTCAAACCGGCTGTTTGCCGGCCGGTTGTTATTTCCAACAATTTTACCAAGCGAAAAATTTTAAACTTGCGCACTATTTTTCCATATGACGTAAAACTCTGAACTAGTGGCTCATAGTCCGGGAGTTTTTAGTTAGCCAATCCAAAAGCTAGAAATGCAATAGACGGAGCTTGAGAATTTTACTAAAGACTGATAGCTGAAAGCTGTAATATGTTTTTTAATCTTTTAACCAGAGAACGTTTTTCACTACTAAATGTCTTATCCTGGTTACAGCTCTATTTTTACATAAAAATGGTTACTGATCGGCAAATTGATTCACCAAACTGAATCTTAAGTTCACTTTTTAAAGAGAGCCTCTATCTATTCATGTGCTCTTGGGCTGTACTGTGGGGCTGTTTGCAGCTCCTTCAAAGTGTTTGATTTTAATACAGTACATTGCATGTCTGAGTTATTAAGTGCCGTTGAACCTCCCTTAGTGACCACCTTGTGAAAAGTAGCCATCTCGAGTCTCATATACAACTAAGTTCCAAAAATTGGCCTGCACAGTTTATTGGTGATGGCAAAATTCACAGGTTGTCTCCTATGGGTGGTTCAGTTGTGTCTTCAATTTATGTTATACTGTAAACCTTATGGGTACATTTTCCTTACTTCTCCTCCACTGAGTCAAGTGTTATGTAATTCTTGAAGAACGCGCATTTGATTTTTCGTGTTTTCCAAATTGTTTACATTTGCATCAAGTTCTTGGAAAAAAAAAATGTCCCTAGATGTCCCTACTTCATCAAGCAACTGTGTAAGGAATGAGGAAAGGCTGCAATTTTTTGGAACCTGTTTTTATAGGCCTGTTTGGCAAAAAAAGAACTTTAAAGAAAGTAATGGTTTCATTTAAGGACGTTCGCGCTAATTGTTTCTGCGCATCCTTACTGCGCATGCAAATTCACATGCCACATCATGCATCAAGCGTATGCTAAGTACTAAAATAAACAATGATAGGGCAGATGGCCATTGCTATAGCTTTGCTTGGATTTAACGATTTTGGACATTTCGCAGACCCCTACTTTTGTTTGCAGAAACAGATTTTATTTACAGTTATCTCTACATTGTCCAAAAATGAACAAAAAATCAATGTTGGAAGGTTAAAAAAAATCATGATTTCTGTCCATGAGACAGCAAATCCTGCCAACATGCAGCTGCAAGGCATGTGAAATTGTGGTCGCTGAATGCGAAATAAAAATTGTTTTTTGAGGAACCTTACCAGTTGACTAAAGTTTCTTTATAGGTCCATTTAAACCATATTTGGCAGGTTAAATTTCCCTTCAAAGCTCTAATTGCAATATTTTTGGGCTTGCAGCTACTGTGGCCTTCGTAACGAAGCCCAGTTTAGTCAGATTTAGGGTGTTCTTCCAGGCATGTCTATCTCCAAAATGAAGTCAGTTATCATACGGTTGCTGGAGTTATTTCATTTTGAGTGCTTGATTTATCGCGCACACTACACATTTCTTTTCTATTTGATCTATGAGCGAATATAAGCAGGACAAACCAAAACATATTCAGTTCGTAGCGGACTTCAAATTTCTCGAGTTTACCGGGTAATTTTTTGGAAACAGTGGAGAGATTTTGGAAAAATGTACTCAAACCAGTTCCAAGAGAGATCATCACTTTATTTCTCCTTGCCGAGTCAATATATTTCAAAGAGGAGAGTGACAAGAATACTGTGATAGTCTTGATAGTCAACCAAATTCTCATAACATCGGAAAGAAAAAAAGTTGAGGAATTTTCAAGGAGAAATAATGTCCAGCTTGGAACATAATGGTTTACAGTAACTGTTGAGGTTTTGTTAAAACTTAACGATGCGCTTGTAGACTTGTTATAGTAAACAGTTTGTTTTTGTCCAATGTATGCCATGGATTTGTTGAAAATTTAATTTAGAACTTTAATAAACAACTCTGTTTACGGCTTTTCTAAGTGTCACGAGTCACTCAACCAGAGGCAACACCATGTCATGTTGAGGAAAATTGAGTCAGTAAGAAATGCCAAAAAGACTTATCTGTGGCGTACTTTGATATAAGAAACAAACTGTTTTACTGAAACCAAGTGCCAATCGCACCGCAAAGTTTGCTCAAGACCTTTCCAGAACTTGGCTTAAGGTGGCTCCAAACAGTTTCCAGCACGTAGATTTTGATGGATTGTTAGAGCTACTCTTTATCACTTGATGTCAAAAAGCTGCCCAACTATTGGTTAACTTGTTGTTGTCTTCTTCATAACATAATAGGTTACCATAGCAACAGTATGACCTGCTATAGACACCCTTAAATACAGTGTAAGGGGCTTGTAATTCAGAAACGGCACGGTAAATTTTTTTTGTGATCAACATGTGATAAGCATGATAATGCACAATTTTTGGTGAAGTTTAAAAAAACTCTGTAGGTGGCGTTCGAAAAGTTAAGGTGGCTCTGAACACCACATGCAGAATTTTTAAACTGGGCTTTGCCAAAAATTGCACCTTATTTCATATAAAAATTTCACCATGCCATTTTTGAATTATTAAACCCTGAAAGCTGTAGTAAGGGTGTTTTTAGCAGATCATATTGTTGCTATGATAACCCATTGTGTTATGAAAAAGACAACAAGTTTACCAATAGTTGGGCAGCTTTTTGATACCACGATGTAGCATCAAGTGATAGAGTGGTTATAACAACCCATCAAAATCTTAAGGCTGGAAACTGCTTTGAGCCACAGGGAGTGTTTTATCTGTGTCACTCACACAGTTGGATTGCAAAATAACGTAACACAGGAGAGGAGAAAACAATAATTTATTAATAATTAACTCAACAATTAAAAAAAATAAAAACAACAAATGTAGCCAAACTCATCCCTGCTTTGTGGGTTGCTTCCACACTGCTCTTCGTATTGGTGTTGTTTCTTTGGTCCTCTTAATATTCCAACTTTGAAATCCTTCATCGAAGCCGAGGACACCTGAACACTTGGAAGAGTTGACCGTTTGCTCCCAAGTGGGGGTGGACAGTGTAGGAAAGTGAGAGTTTGCTCCCCATACCTCCGGGTCTCAGTCTTAATTTGTCACAATGCCACACTTTAGTAATTTTGGAATTCGTAAGTTGGAAATGAATAGGCCATTTCCGAATTACCTCAAGCCTCTTTTTTCGAAGCGAGTCTTGGTGCTCATCTTTTCATATGCAAAATCAATTTCCATTCCTCATGAAAATGAGTTTAATTTGCGTGTGAATGAATATTGATTTTCCAATGAAAGATAAGTACCAAGACTCGCTTCGAAAAATAGGCCTGAGGTAATTTCGGAAATAGCCTATTACATGCCAATTCGTAAATTGACTGAAGATGCTAATTCGCAAGTCAATGCATCGAAGAAAATAATGATTTGTCGGAGTGCCAAAATATTTAATAAGCTCCCCCCCGCCCCCGCAGAATATTTTGGACAAAAACATACTTAAAGCTGGAAATTTCCGCAACCTGGACAAGAAAAACCGAAGTGCTAAAGTATGGCGCGCCTCAATTTCAGTCCATCACCGTTGAAATCAAGGAAAGAATTG
>JAHPZR010027082.1:0-15000 GCA_019787425.1 Platygyra sinensis
GGTGGATTGTAAATAAAGCTGACATTGTCAATTTTGCTTTACTGCCTTTTTGATCCAAATGGTTACTATTTTATCTCTGCGAGATAGTAACTGACGGTATTGCCGTTTTGTTTCCTAGGTTGTATACTTTACTGCAACTTTTCCATATGTCCTCTTGACTATTTTGCTGGTGCGAGCCGTCACTTTACCTGGCGCCGGGAAGGGATCAAGTTTTATCTCACACCTAATGTGACGCGACTAAGTGATGGCGAGGTAAGACGTGATTAACGTGGAAACTTTAATTTCTACCTAATAATAACGATAACGATGGCGATACCGATATACAGTTTATTCATGATTCAATTAAGAGGTGAAAAGGAGACAATAGAGGTTATCCCTTTCTAGTTTTCCTAAAAATAATTAAAACATATTTACATATATTTGCGTATATTAACAATCATAACAGAATATTTTCCTTAGTACTTTCTTTTGGCAAATTATTCCATGTATCGATTATACCTATATGGCCCCTACAGGTTTTGAACTAGTGCTAAGTTATGTACTTCAAAGCAAACGTAACCATCCACTTCTGCCGTAATACCCTCAAAAAGCATAATTAGATATTCCATTCCTGCTACAGTTCTGATGTGAATTTCAGAGGCGTTTCAATTGCTTAACAAACAGGTATGGCTTGACGCCGCAACTCAAGTGTTTTTCTCGTATTCTATTGGTCTTGGAACGCTGATTGCACTTGGAAGCTACAACAGATTTCATCACAATTGCTACAGGTGAGAAATTGCAGAGAACCAGTGTTAGGTAGAGGTTGTTAAGTAGTTAAGTGCTAGCATGTAGTTAGTCCTTCATTTCCTAATCGCTAACACTACATTCAGGTTCTTTACATTGTTTGTTTTCCAGCTCAGTTAAGGCGTGAAGTGTACATCTTTGCGACCTTTAAAACTCTCGTAACGTATCTTGCAAACACATATATTCTTTCTACTCCACTTTCTCTTAAATTTTCATATCATACAATTTCATCTGTTCTTTTCTCAGCGAGTGCTACTGAATAAGTTGGAGACAAACACATTGTTACGAAAATGTTGATGCATACGGTCATTGCCCTGTTTGATCCCTCCTTGTTTTCCACCGGATCATGCACCTATAGTAACTCGTGCTTCTGCTTGCGTTTCAGGGATAGCATAATATTCGCTTGTGTAAACAGTGGAACAAGTTTCTATGGCGGGTTTGTCATTTTCTCGGTATTAGGCTTCATGGCACAGAAACAAGGAGTAGAGGTGAAGGATGTAGCTAAAGGAGGTAAGAAAATGCCTGCAAGGGTCAAAGTTGGTGCCATCTTCATCATCAACGACAACAACAATAACATCAATAATTATAATAACAACAGTAACAACTATCATGAAAAAGATAGACAACGAAGACTACGACTAGCTGTGCTATTTACAATGTTTTCAGGAAATACAGCAGAGCGCCCTTCTCAAGGCAAAATCGGAGAGTCCCTGGTTCCTTTTGCATTAGTGACTATCCATGACTGTATTTATGTGTTGAAGAACAATTTTACATCCGGACCCAAAAGCTAAAAATATGGGATATGAAAAGTAATCACTGTGACATGCAGGTTGCCATTTGCCGAATAGAATACCGATAAAATAACTAACAAGTAAATTAATTTCATTTTCAATTAGTAGCTTGGGTTATTCCACTCACTTTGTTTCCTTCACACTACCAACCTTCAATCTACGTTCACACAGGTCCGGGGCTTGCCTTCGTGGCTTACCCAGAAGCAGTAGCTCAGATGCCCGTTGCTCCACTCTGGTCTGTCCTGTTTTTCTTCATGGTTTTCTTATTGGGACTTGACAGTGAGGTACAAATATAATGCCATTTCCGAAGAACCTAAACCTGTTTCTTAAGGTTACTATGCACCTTCAGGGGTGTCTCGCGTGCAAGCGATGTAGCGCGTCAGGTTTTAAACTGTAGATATCTAAACCCCATATCAAATTAAAGCTTATAGGACTGGCTATCAGACTATAACAAAAATTTTGAAAAAAAATGAATTGTCGAATTTTTCACGACTCCTAAATGCGAGCGCCCAAATCACCTTTTGAGCGTTACATGTCAAAGCGAATTTTGTTTTTCGCTTATTTAATGTGTTCCTCCGTTTCCGGTGCCAAAGCGCTTAAAAAACGTGTCTGCGATTTGCCATATTCAATTTCAGTGAAAAGTTACAGAACATTGTTGAAGTAGGATTAAGAAATTGTGGATTAATCGTACAAAAATCGCTCTTGAAAAAAAAAGTATTTTGAAATAAAAAATTCGGACACACCCTTTTGTTGTTTATATGTAAAACTAGCTACTGTCAAAATTTGAGAGCAATCGAACAAATTCTCTTTGACTTGTAGCTCTTTAAAGTGTCCCCTTCTGGTGAAAAAATTGTTTCGAGAAAACAGCGCTGAAAAAAAATTCCCTGCTTAGCAAACCAACTCCGCCCACAAACACAGTGAACTGGGTTCTCAGATAACTGAGCCAATCAGCGCTTGGAAAGTTTACTTCCGTTGGCTTCCTGGTGAAATTTCCCCGCGTAATCTGCAATCAACCCTTCGTGTTTCGCATTGCGCTCTAAGCGAAGAGAATATTTTTGGCTCCTTGTTTTTTTCTTGAAGCTGTTGGTGCAAAATGCGGAAGATAACAAAGGGAACGACCGCTAGAAAGCAAACTAAAGCGGCTAGGCGGAAAAATCAAGTTCAGTAATAAAAGACAACGCGGCCTCTTCAAATGAACCGATAAACTTTAGAGAGAGAATTATTGTGGCGATTTCAGAAATTCGGGCATGTTTCACTTTCTCCCTTCATAATAATGGTGATATTCTGATGTTGATAGAAATAATTTTTGATTGATAAGAAAGCCTTTCAATCCAATATCACTGCCGTATTCGGTAGGATGAACAAACATCGATGCAGCAATCAAGCCATTCCTTCATGTGAAATGGCAAGAACTTTTTCGTTTATTTATGACAGATTCGGCGGAAACTCTTCAGCTGATATGTTGGAGAAAAGCACGTCGGATTGGAAAAGAAGAGGCAAACCAGCTAGAAAGAACATGTACTATAATTACAGCGCCTTTGTCAGTTAAAACTCTTGACTCGATCTTTTGCAGGCTTGATCCCAGATAACCGTAGCTTCAACTTTCTGCCAACTTTCGCTTGTTCGTTCATTGCTGTATTTTCAGTTTTGGTTCGCTTCTTCGAACTGGTCCACGGACATTTCCATGGTCTAGGTTTATTCATACCAAAAATAATTACACCAAGGAAGATGCTTGCGTGGTGGCTGATCAACCGAGTAGCCAGTTCTAATGCCGCGAAAGTCGCCTCGGTTGATTGCATAACATCATAGGGCTGTCAATCAAGGGGGAAACTTTTACTTCCGGCGTAAACGTGAAACTGCGATTTCCCTGCCAAAATTTAGTCTTTTCAATAATTTTTTTTTTAAAATTAAAGATCACACTTCGACCAATATTTTGACTCAAAAATCCAGATTTGAAGAAAATTATCGATCTGACAGTGCATAGTAACCTTAAAGGGGGTCTTGGTGCCTTTCATAATACCACGAAAACGAGATTTCATTCACAAGCTAGTTAATCTCAGTTTCATATGACCACTCAGTAATGGGCTATTACATTCCCGCAAGGGTACTTTTAGTTGGGTAGTTACTGAGGTTTACATGGTTAGGCTCTTTGTTAAGTTCCATCCTTAGTATAAGTACTCTTTCTCAAGAAACTGACCTCAGAAAGGCTGACCGTACGGTTGATTGGAATAACTGTTCTCAAGCATGTTTAGGCATGGCTTATGTCCAGTTTAGAACCTCGCAAAGATAAAACCGTATTTGATCTAAAGCGTTGTTTTCATTCTAGAGTGAGGAAAAAGCTTACCACAAACTCAATTTGACATCCTTAAACTCCTTAAGGTGTTTTTGGTGGCGTCACAGGCTTGCTCAACATGATTTCTAAAATGGGCAAAGGATAGTGAGCTATCACGGAAAAAAAACCACAAGAAATTTTAAGACACTTCCTAAAGCAACTATTTCTGTCCTGAATGGATGAACTTCTCAATTGTTGAAGGCTATATATAAAAATACAGAAGGTCACGTGATAGTTTCTAAACAGGATAGTTCAGTCGGCCATTCAGGACAGATTCTTGCAGGGGCCATTAGCGCAATTATAAAACTACGAAATTTGACAGTGTTTGTATGTCTTCTCAGCGGCCCATTACAGTCACGTGACGTATTTCATCAGATTGTATTGGTCTCGCAATATTAACGTCGTTAAGAGTGGTAAGGCGGCTAGTTCTGCAAAGATTAAACCAAATCCTGGCAGAGTAATAACTGTTTTTCGGATTTTATACAAATTAGGCTTGAGCCATGCCTCAACATGCTTGAGTTTATGAAACCTTAATACAAGACCAGTTAAACAAACAAAACAAACAGCGGTAGGTGACTTAGGGGAACCTAGGGTGCGTTCCTTTGGGGTGATCTGGATCAGGATCATTGATCCAAGATCTGTCTGGATCATGGTGCATCAAAGGAGTCGATGAATCCATGGCCAGAGTGGATGGATTCGCCGGTTCCTTTGATGCACCATGATCCAGACAGATCTTAGATCACTGATCCTGATCCAGATCACCCCAAAGGAAACGCACCTTTTAAAGTGCCCATGAAGTAAAAAATAATTGCTGCTTATTTGAGAGGCTTCTCAAAGTAAAGAAGAATGGCGTTTTCCTTTTTGGAACATCTTTTTTCGTTTTAGAGATATTTACGTTTTTGTATTATGCAAATGAGGAAAGTGATGACGTCATAGGTGGTTCCACTTAAAACAGCACAACACTCAATCAAGAATATCTCCAGAAATACTAGAGCAGTGTTCTTCAAACTTGGCACCAGAAATGTAAATCACTAAAGAAACAGGATGACAACTACTATGTTGTTTCCATGGCAACACTATTGGCTCCAGTCTCTTTCTGTGAAAAACAAATATCTCCATTTGCAATCTTTTTAAGTGGGACAGAGGCTCTTGCTCAGAACAATCACGACTCCCATATTGTCTTAACTCTCCCCATTAGATTGTTGGATTGGATGATCCTTGTTTAAGATAAAATCTGGAAATTTTAGTCTTAATTCAACAGGATCAGCGGCATAACTGTTGTCATGGCAATGGCATGACAGGTATCATTTTGCTTCTTTGTGATGTACAGTTCTGGTGCCAAGTTTAAAGAACACTGCGTTAATATTTCTAGAGATATTTTTGATGTGAGTGTTGTACTGTTTCAGTGAAACCACCTATGGCGTCATCACTTTCCTCATTTTCATAATACAAAAACTTAAATATCTCTAAAACGAAAAGAGATATTCTAAAAATAAAAACGGCATTCTTCTATACTTTGAAAGGCCTTTCAAATAAGCAGCATTTTTTTTACTTTAAAGTGCTGATTAGGCTTTCATAATTGCTCTCTGGTCAATCTTAATAGTTACACAACTGCAGGCTATTAATTTTTAGTATGAATTCACCGTAGTCTATCGTGAATCCGTGAATTTGATTGGCTATATTACCGTTTTCTATCTGATAGTCAACAGTTACGCATCACTGCACATCGCGCATCACGTTTGAACCTGATTAAACATAATAAAACAGTTCTTTTCTACGCGTTACTTGATATTTTTTTCTTTTTATTCAATGAGACTACGACTGCTCCTCGTTGACTATCTGCTCGTAGAAAACTCGGGCGAGTAGTCTAATTTTTAAGTAGCTGCAGTATTGTTAACACCCGTGTCGATTGATAAAAAAAATATGATTTTCGAACCAGTTGCAGTAAGCTGTTAGAGGCACAATTCATCAACTGGCAATGGCACTGATGTTTGGCAATTTCAGTTTTCCTGTAAGCCACTTTCGACGTAGAAAAATTCTAACTTAGCCGGCTGAGGCCAAGGGATTAAAACAAAATAAATCAATTATTTATCCTTCATCCTCGATGCCGTTTCTTTTACTTTATTCCCATTAACCCTCGTTTCAGGTTAGAATTTAGTCTATCGAAATTTGTCAGACCTTTCATGTAAAAACGAGTTTGATTTACACGAAAATCAACCTGTATTTGGAACATTTTCATACGAATGGTTTCGCACGATGACACTTTTTGACAAAGGTAGATGGCAACTCAGAAATGGCCCACTTGCCTAATACTTGGCGAAATGAGATTTTTCTCATACTGGAACATGCTTGATTTCCGAGTTTGATCGTTAATCCGTTGGGCAGCTTTTCAAAATTATTAATTAAAAAAATCCTGATTATAGTAAGTGAATCGTTTGTCAATATGGGTAACATTTATATTTAAACATGGTAATATTTTTATTCTTTCAAGTTTGTGGGCGTTGAAGGCTTCGTGACAGCAATTGTGGATCTGTGCCCCAATCATTTGAGGCGTGGCTATCGTAAAGAGATGTTCATTGGCCTTATGTGCATAATCTGGTTCCTCTTTGGATTGTCCATGGTCACCAAGGTAATTAACAATAACATAAAATTAATTAAAATGCATTGTAATCTATTATTACAACATAGGACAGGACTACCTATACATAGAGATTTAAAAAGTTCTAAATTCTCACCAACCCAGAGTAATATAACGTTTGCATAAGAGCTTTCTACAAATAGTATGATTTCGGATCAAATCCATTCGCGTTTGCATGATATGAGTGAGATGGATCTTAAAACCTAGCTGGGTCGGATCGGAAAATTTGCAACGCTCAATAAGGGACAGGATAGTGAATTTGAGCCAAGAGGTAAAGTGGGTCACAACAGCCGCAATTTCTCGATATGGTACGGGCGTCCCATACCCCAATTACTTGTTGACCATTCATTTCTAAATTGACGAGGGTGAATGTAAATGATGTTTGTTTGGTCTTTAACAGTGGGTAATATAAACACAAACGTAGTAGATCAACTGATCGTTAAGCAGATTCGCTTGTATTTGATTGATTTCGTACAGGTGGGTTAAATTTTGTCAATGCAATTGGAACTCACTTAAGTTTTTTTGTTTATCACTGCACAATCGTCCGCTCATAGATCCAGAGATTCCGTTATGTTTACCATGAACTGACTGTTATTACTTTTCAGACTTGTTACAGTTTCGATTAATGTTTTTGAGTATTTTCATTGTCCAGGGTGGCATGTTTGTCTTTCAAATATTTGACACCTATTCGGCCCAGTGGTTCTGCCCTACTATGGGTCTCACCTCTTCCAAAGTATTGCCATTGGGTGGATATATGGTAAGAATTTGAGAAGTTCTTAAAAGATCTACATCACGATTTGCATATCTCTAAAAGTTTAGCCTAAATTTCTCAAGTTGTGGTTTGTAATCCGTGTTAATCTTCTCCATCCTGTGGCTGAACTCCGTTAAATGAACTCAAGTCTGTTAACAAATAAAGTAATATTGCAGTCATGAGTAAAATTCATTTTCGTTTCACACCACCAGCCTGGATACTCATAGCCATTGTATTTCAGCGGTGAATAAGTCACCAGGCTGAAAATGAAGACGCCCTATTCAGGTAGAAAAAGTATGGTATCAAATAAATCATACTTAGAAAGAGGACCTCCCAGCGGCCTTGGAGAAGAGTGGGACATGGTCATTTTTTTTTCCAAGGGAGTAAGAGATAAAATTGAGATGAGATCATCACAGTTGTAATCACAATTTTAATAAGAATTGCAAATTTTAGCCCGCAAAAAGTTCGGAGCTTGAACGGGATTCGAAACCCATGGCCTTTGAGTTAGCGCCGCAGTGATCTACCAAACTGAGCTAACCCTAACCCTAACCCTAAACCTAACAGGTGCACCTATGAACAGAAGTTTCTTGAGAATTTTGCGCCCGTCAGCAAATTCAACTGTTCCCCGTCAGTGATGACGATTTCCAAAGAAACTATTACGAAGCTGAATAATTGAACTTACCAGCAGAATAAAGGGCGTGAGAAACTTCCAACACCACCTGATCCAGGGATTGATACGAAACCCAAGCATGTTTTCCATATCGTCGTAGAAAACGTTCTCCGCCTACATAGTAAAACAAAAATATCATGCTAAGGCAGGTTGTTACTTCCGTCGATGGAACGCCGTATTATAGACTTTAAAAGGTCGAAAGGCATGCTTAAACGTGTTTAAAAATTAGAAAAAGGCGGTCATTAAGAGTTTTGTCTTTCATGCAGCGTCTCTAACCATACATTCTAAAGATGGCGTCTCAATAGATAAAAACCCAAACTTCAAAATGGCTGGTGTGTGTAAACGAAAATGAATTTTACTCATGACTGCAAATATTACTTTATTTGTTAACAGACGTGAGTTCATTTAACGGAGTCTCAGCCACAGGATGGAGAAGATTAACACGGATTACAAACCACAAACTTGAGAAATTTAGGCTAAACTTTTAGAGATATGCAATCGTGATGTAGATCTTTTAAGAACTTCTCAAATTCTTACCATATATCCACCCAATGGCAATACTTTGGAAGAGTGAGACCCATAGTAGGGCAGAACCACTGGGCCGAATAGGTGTCAATATTTGAAAGACAAACATGCCACCCTGGACAATGAAAATACTCAAAAACATTAATCGAAACTGTAACAAGTCTGAAAAGTAATAACAGTCAGTTCATGGTAAACATAACGGAATCTCTGGATCTATGAGCGGACGATTGTGCAGTGATAAACAAAAAAACTTAAGTGAGTTCCAATTGCATTGACAAATTTAACCCACACTGTACGAAATCAATCAAATACAAGCGAATCTGCTTAACGATCAGTTGATCTACTACGTTTGTGTTTATATTACCCACTGTTAAAGACCAAACAAACATCATTTACATTCACCCTCGTCAATTTAGAAATGAATGGTCAACAAGTAATTGGGGTATGGGACGCCCGTACCATATCGAGAAATTGCGGCTGTTGTGACCACTTTACCTCTTGGCTCAAATTCACTATCCTGTCCCTTATTGAGCGTTGCAAATTTTCCGATCCGACCCAGCTAGGTTTTAAGATCCATCTCACTCATATCATGCAAACGCGAATGGATTTGATCCGAAATCATACTATTTGTAGAAAGCTCTTATGCAAACGTTATATTACTCTGGGTTGGTGAGAATTTAGAACTTTTTAAATCTCTATGTATAGGTAGTCCTGTCCTATGTTGTAATATAGATTACAATGCATTTTAATTAATTTTATGTTATTGTTAATTACCTTGGTGACCATGGACAATCCAAAGAGGAACCAGATTATGCACATAAGGCCAATGAACATCTCTTTACGATAGCCACGCCTCAAATGATTGGGGCACAGATCCACAATTGCTGTCACGAAGCCTTCAACGCCCACAAACTTGAAAGAATAAAAATATTACCATGTTTAAATATAAATGTTACCCATATTGACAAACGATTCACTTACTATAATCAGGATTTTTTTAATTAATAATTTTGAAAAGCTGCCCAACGGATTAACGATCAAACTCGGAAATCAAGCATGTTCCAGTATGAGAAAAATCTCATTTCGCCAAGTATTTAGGCAAGTGGGCCATTTCTGAGTTGCCATCTACCTTTGTCAAAAAGTGTCATCGTGCGAAACCATTCGTATGAAAATGTTCCAAATACAGGTTGATTTTCGTGTAAATCAAACTCGTTTTTACATGAAAGGTCTGACAAATTTCGATAGACTAAAATTCTAACCTGAAACGAGGGTTAATGGGAATAAAGTAAAAGAAACGGCATCGAGGATGAAGGATAAATAATTGATTTATTTTGTTTTAATCCCTTGGCCTCAGCCGGCTAAGTTAGAATTTTTCTACGTCGAAAGTGGCTTACAGGAAAACTGAAATTGCCAAACATCAGTGCCATTGCCAGTTGATGAATTGTGGCCTCTAACAGCTTACTGCAACTGGTTCGAAAATCATATTTTTTTTATCAATCGACACGGGTGTTAACAATACTGCAGCTACTTAAAAATTAGACTACTCGCCCGAGTTTTCTACGAGCAGATAGTCAACGAGGAGCAGTCGTAGTCTCATTGAATAAAAAGAAAAAAATATCAAGTAACGCGTAGAAAGAACTGTTTTATTATGTTAATCAGGTTCAAACGTGATGCGCGATGTGCAGTGATGCGTAACTGTTGACTATCAGATAGAAAACGGTAATATAGCCAATCAAATTCACGGATTCACGATAGACTACGGTGAATTCATACTAAAAATTAATAGCCTGCAGTTGTGTAACTATTAAGATTGACCAGAGAGCAATTATGAAAGCCTAATCAGCACTTTAAAGTAAAAAAATGCTGCTTATTTGAAAGGCCTTTCAAAGTATAGAAGAATGCCGTTTTTATTTTTAGAATATCTCTTTTCGTTTTAGAGATATTTAAGTTTTTGTATTATGAAAATGAGGAAAGTGATGACGCCATAGGTGGTTTCACTGAAACAGTACAACACTCAATCAAAAATATCTCTAGAAATATTAACGCAGTGTTCTTTAAAACTTGGCACCAGAACTGTACATCACAAAGAAGCAAAATGATACCTGTCATGCCATTGCCATGACAACAGTTATGCCGCTGATCCTGTTTGAATTAAGACTAAAATTTCCAGATTTTATCTTAAACAAGGATCATCCAATCCCAACAATCTAATGGGGAGAGTTAAGACAATATGGGAGTCGTGATTGTTCTGAGCAAGAGCCTCTGTCCCACTTAAAAAGATTGCAAATGGAGATATTTGTTTTTTCACAGAAAGAGACTGGAGCCAATAGTGTTGCCATGGAAACAACATAGTAGTTGTCATCCTGTTTCTTTAGTGATTACATTTCTGGTGCCAAGTTTGAAGAACACTGCTCTAGTATTTCTGGAGATATTCTTGATTGAGTGTTTGTGCTGTTTTTATAGTGGAACCACCTATGACGTCATCACACTTTCCTCATTTGCATAATACAAAAACGTAAATTATCTCTAAAACGAAAAAAGATGTTCCAAAAAGGAAAACGCCATTCTTCTTACTTTGAGAAGCCTCTCAAATAAGCAGCAATTATTTTTTACTTCATGGGCACTTTAAAAGGTGCGTTCCTTTGGGGTGATCTGGATCAGGATCAGTGATCTAAGATCTGTCTGGATCATGGTGCATCAAAGGAACCGGCGAATCCATCCACTCTGGCCATGGATTCATCGACTCCTTTGATGCACCATGATCCAGACAGATCTTGGATCAATGATCCTGATCCAGATCACCCAAAGGAACGCACCCTAGGTTCCCCTAAGTCACCTACCGCTGTTTGTTTTGTTTGTTTAACTGGTCTTGTATTAAGGTTTTCATAAACTCAAGCATGTTGAGGCATGGCTCAAGCCTAATTTGTATAAAATCCGAAAAAACAGTTATTACTCTGGCCAGGATTTGGTTTAATCTTTGCAGAACTAGCCGCCTACCACTCTTAACGACGTTAATATTGCGAGACCACTACAATCTGATGAAATACGTCACGTGACTGTAATGGGCCGCTGAGAAGACATACAAACACTGTCAAATTTCGTAGTTTTATAATTGCGCTAATGGCCCCTGCAAGAATCTGTCCTGAATGGCCGACTGAACTATCCTGTTTAGAAACTATCACGTGACCTTCTGTATTTTTATATATAGCCTTCAACAATTGAGAAGTTCATCCATTCAGGACAGAAATAGTTGCTTTAGGAAGTGTCTTAAAATTTCTTGTGGTTTTTTTTTCCGTGATAGCTCACTAATCCTTTGCCCATTTTAGAAATCATGTTGAGCAAGCCTGTGACGCCACCAAAAACACCTTAAGGAGTTTAAGGATGTCAAATTGAGTTTGTGGTAAGCTTTTCCTCACTCTAGAATGAAAACAACGCTTTAGATCAAATACGGTTTTATCTTTGCGAGGTTCTAAACTGGACATAAGCCATGCCTAAACATGCTGAGAACAGTTATTCCAATCAACCGTACGGTCAGCCTTTCTGAGGTCAGTTTCTTGAGAAAGAGTACTTATACTAAGGATGGAACTTAACAAAGAGCCTAACCATGTAAACCTCAGTAACTACCCAACTAAAAGTACCCTTGCGGGAATGTAATAGCCCATTACTGAGTGGTCATATGAAACTGAGATTAACTAGCTTGTGAATGAAATCTCGTTTTCGTGGTATTATGAAAGGCACCAAGACCCCCTTTAAGGTTACTATGCACTGTCAGATCGATAATTTTCTTCAAATCTGGATTTTTGAGTCAAAATATTGGTCGAAGTGTGATCTTTAATTTTAAAAAAAAAATTATTGAAAAGACTAAATTTTGGCAGGGAAATCGCAGTTTCACGTTTACGCCGGAAGTAAAAGTTTCCCCTTGATTGACAGCCCTATGATGTTATGCAATCAACCGAGGCGACTTTCGCGGCATTAGAACTGGCTACTCGGTTGATCAGCCACCACGCAAGCATCTTCCTTGGTGTAATTATTTTTGGTATGAATAACCTAGACCATGGAAATGTCCGTGGACCAGTTCGAAGAAGCGAACCAAAACTGAAAATACAGCAATGAACGAACAAGCGAAAGTTGGCAGAAAGTTGAAGCTACGGTTATCTGGGATCAAGCCTGCAAAAGATCGAGTCAAGAGTTTTAACTGACAAAGGCGCTGTAATTATAGTACATGTTCTTTCTAGCTGGTTTGCCTCTTCTTTTCCAATCCGACGTGCTTTTCTCCAACATATCAGCTGAAGAGTTTCCGCCGAATCTGTCATAAATAAACGAAAAAGTTCTTGCCATTTCACATGAAGGAATGGCTTGATTGCTGCATCGATGTTTGTTCATCCTACCGAATACGGCAGTGATATTGGATTGAAAGGCTTTCTTATCAATCAAAAATTATTTCTATCAACATCAGAATATCACCATTATTATGAAGGGAGAAAGTGAAACATGCCCGAATTTCTGAAATCGCCACAATAATTCTCTCTCTAAAGTTTATCGGTTCATTTGAAGAGGCCGCGTTGTCTTTTATTACTGAACTTGATTTTTCCGCCTAGCCGCTTTAGTTTGCTTTCTAGCGGTCGTTCCCTTTGTTATCTTCCGCATTTTGCACCAACAGCTTCAAGAAAAAAACAAGGAGCCAAAAATATTCTCTTCGCTTAGAGCGCAATGCGAAACACGAAGGGTTGATTGCAGATTACGCGGGGAAATTTCACCAGGAAGCCAACGGAAGTAAACTTTCCAAGCGCTGATTGGCTCAGTTATCTGAGAACCCAGTTCACTGTGTTTGTGGGCGGAGTTGGTTTGCTAAGCAGGGAATTTTTTTCAGCGCTGTTTTCTCGAAACAATTTTTTCACCAGAAGGGGACACTTTAAAGAGCTACAAGTCAAAGAGAATTTGTTCGATTGCTCTCAAATTTTGACAGTAGCTAGTTTTACATATAAACAACAAAAGGGTGTGTCCGAATTTTTTATTTCAAAATACTTTTTTTTCAAGAGCGATTTTTGTACGATTAATCCACAATTTCTTAATCCTACTTCAACAATGTTCTGTAACTTTTCACTGAAATTGAATATGGCAAATCGCAGACACGTTTTTTAAGCGCTTGGCACCGGAAACGGAGGAACACATTAAATAAGCGAAAAACAAAATTCGCTTTGACATGTAACGCTCAAAAGGTGATTTGGGCGCTCGCATTTAGGAGTCGTGAAAAATTCGACAATTCATTTTTTTTCAAAATTTTTGTTATAGTCTGATAGCCAGTCCTATAAGCTTTAATTTGATATGGGGTTTAGATATCTACAGTTTAAAACCTGACGCGCTACATCGCTTGCACGCGAGACACCCCTGAAGGTGCATAGTAACCTTAAGAAACAGGTTTAGGTTCTTCGGAAATGGCATTATATTTGTACCTCACTGTCAAGTCCCAATAAGAAAACCATGAAGAAAAACAGGACAGACCAGAGTGGAGCAACGGGCATCTGAGCTACTGCTTCTGGGTAAGCCACGAAGGCAAGCCCCGGACCTGTGTGAACGTAGATTGAAGGTTGGTAGTGTGAAGGAAACAAAGTGAGTGGAATAACCCAAGCTACTAATTGAAAATGAAATTAATTTACTTGTTAGTTATTTTATCGGTATTCTATTCGGCAAATGGCAACCTGCATGTCACAGTGATTACTTTTCATATCCCATATTTTTAGCTTTTGGGTCCGGATGTAAAATTGTTCTTCAACACATAAATACAGTCATGGATAGTCACTAATGCAAAAGGAACCAGGGACTCTCCGATTTTGCCTTGAGAAGGGCGCTCTGCTGTATTTCCTGAAAACATTGTAAATAGCACAGCTAGTCGTAGTCTTCGTTGTCTATCTTTTTCATGATAGTTGTTACTGTTGTTATTATAATTATTGATGTTATTGTTGTTGTCGTTGATGATGAAGATGGCACCAACTTTGACCCTTGCAGGCATTTTCTTACCTCCTTTAGCTACATCCTTCACCTCTACTCCTTGTTCTGTGCCATGAAGCCTAATACCGAGAAAATGACAAACCCGCCATAGAAACTTGTTCCACTGTTTACACAAGCGAATATTATGCTATCCCTGAAACGCAAGCAGAAGCACGAGTTACTATAGGTGCATGATCCGGTGGAAAACAAGGAGGGATCAAACAGGGCAATGACCGTATGCATCAACATTTTCGTAACAATGTGTTTGTCTCCAACTTATTCAGTAGCACTCGCTGAGAAAAGAACAGATGAAATTGTATGATATGAAAATTTAAGAGAAAGTGGAGTAGAAAGAATATATGTGTTTGCAAGATACGTTACGAGAGTTTTAAAGGTCGCAAAGATGTACACTTCACGCCTTAACCTGAGCTGGAAAACAAACAATGTAAAGAACCTGAATGTAGTGTTAGCGATTAGGAAATGAAGGACTAACTACATGCTAGCACTTAACTACTTAACAAC
>JAHPZR010027085.1:0-12252 GCA_019787425.1 Platygyra sinensis
AAACGCCAAAAACAAACAGGCGGCAAAATCAGGTGACATAAGAAAAAGGAAGCGAAACGGGGGACAAACTTGGGGCACACAAGCGTCAGGGAAATGAGTGCCCGACATAAAAACGGTGGGGCGCACAATGTCACATGAAGGGGACAACTCCAACAATCAGGCCAAACCACGGGAAGCCCACGGGGACAAACTTGGCAAACAAGGAGCCATGTGGCATATTGCGGGCCAACACGCGTTTGCTTATGGAAAGCAGGCCGAAGGGGGGCGGGGAAAAGGGTGCCGCAGGCCGCCTGCCCCATGGTGCCAGTAGGACGGATGGGGCCAAAAGGGGGGGGGGGGACGGAAGAAGAAGGCATGGGGGAGGGCGGGCCAACCAGTTGATACATGGAATGCATTGCCGGAAAGAAGGGCCGGACAAAGGGGGGCGGAAGGCGCTGCCCCGGCGGGGGGTGACGGAGGGGGCGGCGAGCGGCGGGGGGGAGGACAACCCGCAACATGGGGGGGGATGGAAGCAGGAGGGCAGGGCAGCCACAAAGGGTTAGAGCCGGCCAGGGAGGGGGAGCGCAAGGGAACGCGCAAGGGGCACAATAAAGGGCGAGGAAACAAAGGAAGCGAGAGAGGGGCCCCGAACGACGCAAAAAGGGCAGGAAAGAACGAACATGTTGAACAGGGAGGGCGGGCGACCACGGTGCGTAGAGTGCGGTCGGGCGCTCCTGTTTGGGGCACTGTGGAAAGGGACTTTTCGCGGTGCATTTCCTGTGTCTCAGTTTGGGTGTTGGCACGGAAAAGGAAGGGGAAGAACTCGAAAACCGAGCACGGTTGGACTGTAGTCCCCACGCGTCGTTAAACATAGCTATCTCCCGAGTGATTGTAGTTTTGTACAATATTGCGTCTGGCAAATGTGTTTTTAAGGATTAAGAGTAAAAATAAACTGTTTTGTTGTGGGTCTCCGTGGAAAAGTGGCGCGCCGCCTTCCCATCCACCCCGCACGCCCAAATGGGAACAAGTCTCAAGGGCACTATAACTACTAGTAAGAGAATTTGATCATCATTTGAGAAACTGATTGAGAAGTAAAGAGAACTCAAAGAACATAGAAAACCCCCAATTGTATTTCCTCTCAAGTTCGCGTTTTGTCATCAAGAACTGTACAGCTACATACATTTGGACCTTAAGATTTTACACACGGATGCAAAATAGGATAAAAATACGAATCTGCCTAGTCTTCTAAGCAGACTTCTTTGGGCTCTCACACCAATCTTTTCATCACGCAAACAAGAGTGCGTGACGACGATTACGGACGACCCCAAAGAGCGTCTGCGGGGGGCTGCTAAATCGACCTTACAGTACAAAACTTCCACAACAAACCCTCACGTTCTATGCCTGCCATAGCCAGTGAACGAGACAAACAATTTCAAACAGCACTCTATTTTGGAAGTAAAACAAATCAATGGTATTTCACCAGGAAGGGTCAGTTCTACGAACAACTCATAGCTAGTATTTTCATGAAAACATATTACATGGCAATAACCCGATAGTCTACAAAAATACAACCAATTAATTTAGAGAAAATAAATAATCAACTTAATACTGGATATATCTCGACCGCGTACTGTTTGAATTTGACGCTTTGTATCAGCAAGATGTTCTAAAAAAATCTACTCTGATAGTCTTAAATAAATTTGAAACCAGAATGTCCATCTTTTCTCTCAGGGGGGCCCGGGCCATTGTAGGCTCGTTTCTCTTCTCGTGTCTTTTGCTATCGTGTGGCAACACCAGACTTTTGGCGAACTCGTATGGATTTCCATGACGACGTGGGGGGGCGTTGAGTCGCTGTTCCATCACCCTGTGGGCGAGTGTATCGACTTTCAGACGATATCCCGAGCGCTACTTCGGTGATGGTCGTCCCTCCGAGTCTGCGGAACCTTTCTCGTAAGATCGTGGAGTGTGATTCCGTGCTCCTCTCGTAAGAAGTATCGCAGTGTTGGTGTCTGGAAGCTGACTGGGATCCGAAGATCGGTCGTAAGTGTTCGGGGAATAGTCGGAAGAGTGATAGGAAGGTCTGTCACGTTGTGGAATCGCTGGAATCTGTGACTAGTCCGTGTCTGCAAAAAATGAAACATTTTTAATCAATTTAAGTAATATACTCTTGGCATTTTAACAAATTATTCGGCAAAAGCGCTTAGTCTTCGGTCCCCGCTTAAAATAAGCATAAATTACAATAGATCAAGAAAAAAGTACCAATAGCCATCACGTTGACCTGTCCTTTGGATCCAACCAGCTCTTTCCGAATGAAAACATGAACGAGGACGCCTACCAGGGGATCGTCATCCCATCCCCGCTCGCCAGGATGGCGCCCCCACTGGGAGGAACTCCAATCCGAGTATTGCACTACTCCCATCCGGGCTATTTCTCCTCCGGCCACTACGTGAGAAAGGAGCCACACGTCAGCTGTCTTTCAACTCGCTGGATCAGTTTGAGGAGCATGGCATCGCCTGGGTGCTTTTTGGACTGGGGGCCCTCCTGACAGGTCCTTGAGGTGGCCGCTGTAATGAGGGCCGTCTTGTGCTGGGAAAACTGGGGGAAAAATAAATCACAGGCTTGAATAACTAAGCAAATATCAATTTGTTTAAACTGGTTAAAAGAACTCTCTTTGAGGTCATATTCGTTCGGATGGCCGTTACTTTCGAGATTTGCTAACGAGACCTGTGAATACTATCAGTTACTTGTACGGTAACTTAACCGTAAAGGCCACTGGGGAAACCTTAAAGGTACTGGGCTCCAAGTATCATGCTGCAGCAAATCTATCTAATGCAAAGGAAGAAGATTATATTCTAAAGAAACCATTCGTAACCTCTTTGCAATTTTGATTCTCCTCTCTCTTCTTAAGGCGTGCTTGATAAATCTTTGAAGAGCTTCTTATCGCCTTCAAATGACGTGAATTTGGAAACGAGAAACAAACAAAGGGTCTTTAATAAAACAAATAAAGAGAAACCAAATTAGCAAACAGTACCTCGTTGACTTCGGTTTGAACCCATTGGGGCAAAAGGAGGTAAATAAATCATTTTCTTACTTTCTCCAATCTGCAATAACTCATCATCTTTATATGAGAGATGTGATTTCCAGATGTGATCTCCGATTTTAGCAACCACTGAAAAAATTAAGAATAATTCAAAAGAGAAGTCAAAAATCATACAAGAAGCTAACTGCCAAGAGTATATTTCCTTAAGGAGAGGTACACCTGAGAAGAGGAATGAAATTTGAAGTGATATTAAGAGAAATTGTAGATGGATTAAAATGGGTTGGGAAAACACCACCAGTTGACTTCCTCCAATGAGAGCCCCAAGTTATGTAGGAACTGTTTGCTATCAGTCTAGCTATTCTTCACCTTCAAATTCAATTTTGAAAGTAAACAAATCAAATATTCCTCACAATTTCATATTTGTCTCAATTGAACCTATCCTTTAGAAAAAAATATCTTCTCAACAATGCCCAAAATCCCCAAAAATTTAAAAACCCCAAAAAGTGGTTTACTGAAATAACACATGATGATTTAGGCGTTTGCCTTTGAGACGTGACCAGATATTGTCAGAAAGGCCGTGTTTAAGCACATCAAAACAGCCTTCAACTGTACCCCGACCTAAATTTATTATTAACACAGTCGAAGAGGTAAACTTTGCTTTGACCACTTAATAAGGTTTTTTTTTCGGCAAGAAATCTTTGGTTGGGCTTAATTACAAGCCACTGTTCGGAAAGAGGCCCACGCACCCCCGGAATTGAGAAACAGCTGAATCGAGAGTTCAAGCAGTATACTTAAAATGGATTTTTTACCTGTTTTGTTTGCGTTACTTGATCCTTTTCACTCGTGTTCTCTTCGGGATTCTCAAGCATTTTTAGCGCTCGTTTCACAGGGCGCATCTTTTCCTTGCACTGCAACATAAAGGAAAACGATCAACAAACCGGTCCTTCCACTGCTGCTGCTACTGCGATTTAAAAGTGCAGCAGCTCTCGTAAACTTGTAATTCTATTTGTTGTCATAGAGTAGCAGTCGCTACTGTTTGGTTACTTCTATGAGTATAAGTCTTTACCGAGACAAGCGGTCTACAATTTAGTCAATCAACCTTGATTTCAGTATACCTATCTACAAAATACCTTAATTGTAAATAAAATCTGTTTCGAAAAGAAAAGTAGGGGTCACCGAACATCCAAGATCGTTAAATCCAATCAAAGCTATAGGAATGCCCATCTGCCCTATCATTGTTCATTTTAGTAATTAGCGCGCGCGCTCGATGCATGACGTGGCATGTGAATTTGCGTGCGCAGTAAGGATGCGCAGAAACAATTAGCGCGAACGTCCTTAAGTCTGTAGATCAAACCGTAGTGTGTGACCATTCAAAAGAGAGCTGATGAGCAGTATTACCATATAGAAATGTTAGCAAATTATTAAATAGTGTCGTGTTTTTGCTTATTTTAGTCATCGCAAATGCTCAAGTCAAAAATTCGCCAACTGAAGCAAAAAGATACAAAGAAAGTTAAACATCATTCGGATGAATCGTTGAATAATAGCGCTGCACCATCTCCGATGGAGGTGTTGTCCCCCCCTGATGGAGCAGAGAATAAAGAAGATGGAGTCACTCTTGACATGAGTCAGGAGGGGCAGCAAGCAGCAGAAGTGAAAAAGAAAAGAAAGGTCTCGAAAAAGAAGGAGGATACCAAAGATGAAGGAGAAAAGGTTCGCAATCACTTTGTATTGGTTCGAGCCTCATTGTACAAGTTGTATCTAGTGATGGTTTTCCTTTTGTGATCAAGACTTTTGGAGTTGTGGCTCTCCATTGCATCTGGCATTAGACAGAACTTTGTAAGGTCTACAGAAGATGTTGTAGAAATTCGGCCTTCGGACCAAATGGTTTATAAATAAGTTTGTAGTTCTTTAAGATTGTGACCAGCAAAACAATATAGCACTTGGATTTTATTTGCAGGGATATCCTAAACCCTCAAAATGATTTTTTAAAAACCTGAACCTTTTCTGGTCATTTCAATACGTTTCGGCTTGCTGTTCTTTCTATTAAAAGTAATGTTAAGAAAACAAGGCGCTGTACTTTATAAAGTTAGTTGAAATAAATAAACTTTAGTAAGTGTTGTTTTGCACGCGACGTTTCGAGCAGTTTTACTGCAGCTCATCTTCAGGAGCCGTTGTTTCAGCTTAATATAGCGAGCTTTGTAACGTCAACAACAACAACAACAACAACAACAACAACTTTATTTGTACTCAACTAGAAATTAAATTCAGAACTCTTTAGTGTTTTTTTCCACTGGAGTAATCTATGATAGTCGTAATGTGCGGCAAAGTGGTTTCAATTTACATGACATATTTTTGTTCTTCCATTACAGCCAAAGAGGCCAAAGAAAGAGAAGAAGGAAGTTTCCAAAGAGAAGAAACAGGAACCCAAAGAAGCCATTGTGCCTGAAGAACCTTCCTCTCCTCAGATTGAAGAAGAGAGTAAAACAGTCAAAGAAGATGCCAAACCTAAGGGCTCTTATGCCCTGGCCGACATGGAGAAGGCAACATTTGATGCGGTATGTGAAATGATGTGTTCGTAGGCTACGAGAAGTCCCTCTTACGCTTAGTCCGTCGTGCTTGACGCGAGAAAAAATGGCCGCGCGTATTTTTGGGGCGCGAAGCGCTACACTGTATTTACGGTCACGATCGACGGAAAGCGAAAGAGGGACTACTCGTGGGCAAATGTGTTCGCTACTGTAAAAGAACGCAAACAAACAATCCAATAAAGCCACGGAAGGAAAAAAGAACGCTGCTAGAACTGGTAGAAGTGATGCTATTTATGCGAGCTTATTGACAGAAGAATTCCTATGTTCACCCGTCATTGTATCGATATCGCAGGGAAAAAACTAGGCATTTTAAAGTGTTTTTGATTAAATTTCTCAAAAAAGTCAGACTTGAGACACTGTTTTTAAAAACAACAATCTTTACTCGCGCTCATGGTTTCCGAAAAGGCGTATATTTTTAAGGCAGAATAAAGTTGAATAAAGTAATGGTTGCCTGGAAAAACTTTAGCAATTAGCGAAAACAGAGAGCCAATTAAGGTATTTTGTAGATAGGTATACTGAAATCAAGGTTGATTGACTAAATTGTAGACCGCTTGTCTCGGTAAAGACTTATACTCATAGAAGTAACCAAACAGTAGCGACTGCTACTCTATGACAACAAATAGAATTACAAGTTTACGAGAGCTGCTGCACTTTTAAATCGCAGTAGCAGCAGCAGTGGAAGGACCGGTTTGTTGATCGTTTTCCTTTATGTTGCAGTGCAAGGAAAAGATGCGCCCTGTGAAACGAGCGCTAAAAATGCTTGAGAATCCCGAAGAGAACACGAGTGAAAAGGATCAAGTAACGCAAACAAAACAGGTAAAAAATCCATTTTAAGTATACTGCTTGAACTCTCGATTTCAGCTGTTTTCTCAATTCCGGGGGTGCGTGGGCCTCTTTCCCGAACAGTGGCTTGTAATTAAGCCCAACCCAAGATTTCTTGCCCGAAAAAAAAACCTTATAAGTGGTTTCAAGCAATAGTTTATCCTCTTTCGACTGTTAATAATAACTTAAGGCCGGGGTACACGTGAAGGCTGTTTTGATGTTGCTAAACACGGCCTTTCTGCCAATATCTTGGTCACGTCTCAAGCAACGCTAAATCCATATGCGTATTTCATAACCACTGTTTGTGGGTTTTGTGTAAATTTTTGGGTGATTTTTGGGCATTTGTTGAGAAGATATTTTTTCTCAAAGGATAGGTTAAATTGAAGAAAATATGAAATGTTGAAGATTTGATTGATTTACAAAATTGAAATTTGAAGTGAAGAATTAGTAGACGGATAGCAAACAGTCCCCTACTAACTTGGGGCTCTCATTTGGAGGAGTCAACTGTCTGGTAGTGTTTCCAACCCATTTTAATCCTAACAATTTTCTCTTAATATCACTTCAAATTTCACTCCTATTCAGGTGTACCTCTGCCTTAAGAAATTACTCTGGCATCGTCTAGCTTCTGTATGATTTTTGACTTCTCTTTTGAATTATCATCTTTAATTTTTTTCAGTGCTTGCTTAAAATCGGAGATCACATCATGGAAATCACATCTCATTATAAAGACGCTGATGTTATTGCAGATTGGAGAAAGTAAGAACAAAGATTTTATTTTACCTCCTTTTGCACAATCGGTTCAACCGAAGTCAACGAGGTACTGTTTTTGCTAATTTGTTTTCTCTTTATTTGTTTTTATAAAGCAACCTTTGGTTGTTTGTTTCAAAATTCACGTCATTTGAAGCTAAGAAGCTCTTCAAAGTTTACAAGCACGCCGTTAAGAAGAGAGAGGAATCAAAATTGCAAGAGGTACGAAAAGGTTTCTTTTAGAATATAATCTTCTTCCTCTGCATTAGAGAGATCTTGTGCAGCTGTATAATTCGAGCCCAGTACTTTAAGGTACCCAGTGGCATTTACGGTTAAGTTACCGAAAGTAACGATATCATTCACGGTTGTTAGCAAATCTCGAAAGTAACGACCATCCGAACGAATTGACCTCAAAGAGAGTTCCTTAACAGTTTCAACATGTATTGTAGTATTTAAGCCTGTGTTTTTTCCCAGCGTTCCCAGCACAAGACGGCCCCTCATTCACAGCGGCCACCTCAAGACTCTTCAGGAGGGCCCCAGTCCAAAAAGCACCCAGGCGATCATGCTCCTCAACGATCCAGCGAGCTGAAAAGACCAGCTGACGTTGTGGGCTCTTCTCACGTAGGGCCTGGAGGAAAAATAGCCCGGATGGATCGTGCATACTCCGGATCGAGTTCTCACAGTGGGGGACGCCATCCTGGGAGCGGGGATGGATACGATCCCCGTAGGTCCTCGTTCAGTCATTCGGAAAGAGCTGGTGGATCCAACAAGGACAGGTCACGTGATGGGTATGGTACTTTTTCCTGTATCTATTGTAATTTATGTTATTTTAGCGGGGACCGAAGAAAGCGCGTTTACCGATAATTGGTAAAATGCCAAGAGTATATTTACTTAAATGATTAAAATGTTTCATTCTTTTGCAGACACGACCATAGTCACAGATACCACGATTCACACCGTGACAGACCTTCCTATCACTCTTCCGACTATTCCCGAACACACGACAGATCCTCGGATCACAGTCGCTCCCACGACCAACACTCGCGATCTTCTTACGAGAGGAGCACGGATCACCACTCCCGATCTTACGAGAAAGGTCGAGACCGGAGAGACGACCATCACCGAAGTAGCGCTCGGGATTATTCGTCTGAAAGTCGATACCACTCGCACCGGGATCGGAACAGCGACTCAACGCCTCGTCATGGAAATCCATCGAGTTCGCCAAAGTCTGGTGTTGCACACGATAGCAAAAGACACGGAGAAGAGAAACGAGGCCTTGACACTGACCGGGAGAAAAGATGACAGCTTCTGGTTTCAAATTATTTTAAGAACATCAGAGTAGATTTTTTTAGCACATTCTTGATACAAAGCGTCAAAATTCAAACCCAGTACGCGGTCGAGATATATCAGTATTAAGTTGATTATTTATTTTCTAAATTAAATTTGGTTGTATTTCTTCGTAGACTATCGGGTGTATGCATGTAATATGTTTTCATGAAAATACTAAGCTAGGAGTGTTTCGTAGAACTGACCCTTCCTGGTGAAATACCATTGATTTGTTTACTTCCAAAATAGAGTGCTGTTTGAAATTTGTTTGTCTCGTTCACTGCTATGCAGGCATAGAACGTGAGGTTTGTTGTGGAAGTTTTGTACTGTAAGGTAGATTCTAGCCCCCCACGCAGACGCTCTTTGGGGTCGTCACGTAATCGTCGTCACGCAATCTTGTTGCGTGATGAAAGATTGCGTGATGAGCCCAAAGAATGTCTGCTTAGAAGACTAGGCAGATTCGTATTTTTATCCTATTTTGCATCCGTGTGTAAAATATTAAGTCCAAATGTATGTAGCTGTACAGTTTTGATGACAAAACGCGAACTTGAGAGGAAATAAATTGCGGGTTTTCTATGTTTACTTTGAGTTCTCTTTACTTCTCAATCAGTTTTCTAAACCATGATCAAATTCTCTTACTAGTAGTTATAGTGCCTTGAGACTTGTCCATTTGGGCGTGCGGGGTGGATGGGAAGGAGGCGCGCCACTTTTCCACGAGAACCACAACAACGTTTTATTTACTCTTAATACTTAAAAACACATTTGGCAAGAAGATTGGAAAACTACAATAACTAGGGAATAGATATGTTTAAAGACGAGTTGGGGGAATAAATAAACCGTGCGGTTTTCGAGTTATTCCCCTTCCTTTTACGTGCAAAACAAAATGAGACAAAGGAAATGAAAGAGAAAAGTAAATTAAAAAGTGCAAACACAGGGAGACAGACCGAACTATACGAACAGTGGTAGAACGAACTAAATGTTCAAAATGTTAGTTATTTCATGCAATTTTTGCGTCGTTCAGAGAAAAGATATAGCTTAATTTGTTTTAATAGAAATTAAAATTGGTGAACATTGAGAGTTCAAATTGCGATCAAATCCCAGGCAAGGCTCTAACACTTGTGCTGCACAGAAATAATGCTTCCATAAACCCAAATGTTGCGGAATGTACTAAAACCCAGACGATAGACGCAAAATCAGTCACACAAAGACGGGAAGCGACTTGCGACAAACTTTGTCAGGCAATCTTTAAGGAAATGATTTCCATGTATAACTGGTTGGCCCGCAATACCACATGAATTATTATAAAGTCCAAAAACCAAATTTCCGCAAAATCAGTCATAATGGAAACATGGGGAAGCGACATGCGGCACACTTTGTCACGCAACCATTCGGGAAATGATTTCCATAAGAAAACGCGTGTTGGCCCGCAATATGCCACATGAACGATTGTTTGACAAGTTTGTCACATGTCGCTTCCCCGTGGTTAGACTGATTGTTGGAGTTGTCATCATTCATGTGACATTGTGCGCCAACCCGTTTTTATATCGGGAAATCATTTCCCTGAAGATTGTGTGACAAAGTTTGTCACAGTTCGCTTCCCCGTGTTTATGTAACTGATTTTGCGGAAATTTGGTTTTTGGAGTTTCTCATAATTCATTTCTTAAAGATTATGTGACAAATTTGTCACGCAAATCTATCGTCTACGGTTTTAGTACATGCCGGTTTTTGCAACATGCTTCTAGAGGCCCGTCGATCTTCCAGGAAAGTTCGCGTAATCCTTATAGGCGAGATAACGGGGAAGGAAAAAATCTCGGGCCTCCGTCTGCCTCATTGGTATCCTCCATATGAAAAGAGAAGAGAGAACTGGTTGTATCTGAAATTGCAATTCTACAATGTCCCAGGACAATATCTATTACATCCTTGGTCAGATTAATTAGAGAATGATCCTCGTTTTCTGTGTCTTCTGAATACCTGGGAATTGACGGCGGGAGTCATGAAACTGAACTTTCAGTTATGTCAGAATTTAGCATTATTACTTATACTCGGAAATAGTACTAAGTAGCGAAATGCTGTGAAACTCTTTTAAAACCCTCCCCATCAAGATTTCGAACCTTCCATTTTTCCAGTCTTCCAGTTAAATATATTAATGATTTTATATTCGAATTATATTATACGAAGTATTTATTTACTCTCCTCCAAGGCTTTAGCTTTACATTAGCGAGTAGAGCTCTGTGAAATGCTCCTGGGTCGATAGAAACGGTTGCTTTTGACCGTGCAGAGCCTGGCTCAGAATATTTGCGATTAGTAATTCATGTATGCTACGATGGAGTGTACTTAATTTCCGGTCGCACGGACTTGCCACGTCACCATTTCCAACATGTCAGAAAATTTCTACAACTCAACAACATGACGTTGTTACTAAAATTAGAATTCCCGGTTGACAAGTGAAATACTGTTATTCCACGTAGGAGCTGTAGTTGTTGGCAGGGTTTTGTGCACTTGATACACGTTATTTGCCAAAATGGTGGTAGACGTTTCTTCGTCCACGGTGACTTTGGATCACTTATACGCCAAGAAAGATATTTTGCTCGATGGAGATCTCTTTTCCAGTGCCTCGGATTTTCTCGACACATGGGCTCAAGTAAGTTGGCACACAGCCGATCGTTGAAATCCACTGGTTTTGTAAGATGAATCTTTGGTTGTTTTGCGGATAAATGTCCCTTGTTGTAGACTCCTGCAGTTTGTTTACGTGAGCTATGTTTCACAATCGATCTTAAGCTTAGATTTCACGTTCGATTCGCTACTTTTAACTTTTCCAAATTCCGGCACGACAGCTGAAAGTTTGTAAGCTCAATCATGATCAAGCTTACAGATTTTCTACGTTTCAAGTGTGAAATTAAAAACTATAAGCCTTGTGTAATGTTATTCAGGAAATGAAGGTTGCATTGCAAAATTGGCCCAACATGCAATTCAGCTGATATATAAATAAAGCTTGAAGAGTTCTGGTCCTTTGCAAAGATTGCAGCTTGTACTGTTAAAAGCTCTTAACATCGACATAAACAAGGTGAAGCTCTAGCAATATGTGAAGTGAGTAAGGGTGACTTGTTTAAATAAAGTGCAAGGATGTCCTTTGTATGGCAAACCAAGCCAAACCAAGCCAGGTTTTTTTCATATTTACTTCATTCAGCCCTGTTCCTGTCAAAGGAACACAAGCAATTGGTAGCACAAGCTGCAATGTGCTTGTGGTGGTTCGTTGTCCTCAAACAAAATAACGTCAGTTTGTTTGAGCTTTTTAACCAAATTTTTAAAATTTCTAATTTTCTTAATACTATCCCAGGAAAGAAACATAATTATTATAATACTTGTAAGCTGTCTGTGCATTTTTGTAGTCTCTAGATAACTTCTGGAACTTTAATCAAGTTTACAGTAGTGCTGTGTAGCTACAGGGGTTAGTTTGTCACTTGTTGAGTGTGGCCACATAGATAATTTTTTTGTTTTTTGTTTCAATAGCCCTTTTATTTCACGGTTAACTCTGCTCATTTACATTACATTGAAATCTAGCATGTATGTGAGGCAATTTTGGGCTACTTTGAAGTTTTAATTTAGCCGAAATTGTCTCCCATCCACATTGGATTATACTGTAATACAAATGAGAAAATCTAACTGTGAAAAGGGCCATTGTATTTGCAACCATGCAACACAGGAAAACATGTAATTAATCCGATACAAATCATTGATGCAGAGCATTCTAAA
>JAHPZR010027086.1:0-17731 GCA_019787425.1 Platygyra sinensis
TTTTGCAGACACGACCATAGTCACAGATACCACGATTCACACCGTGACAGACCTTCCTATCACTCTTCCGACTATTCCCGAACACACGACAGATCCTCGGATCACAGTCGCTCCCACGACCAACACTCGCCGATCTTCTTACGAGAGGAGCACGGATCACCACTCCCGATCTTACGAGAAAGGTCGAGACCGGAGAGACGACCATCACCGAAGTAGCGCTCGGGATTATTCGTCTGAAAGTCGATACCACTCGCACCGGGATCGGAACAGCGACTCAACGCCTCGTCATGGAAATCCATCGAGTTCGCCAAAGTCTGGTGTTGCACACGATAGCAAAAGACACGGAGAAGAGAAACGAGGCCTTGACACTGACCGGGAGAAAAGATGACAGCTTCTGGTTTCAAATTATTTTAAGAACATCAGAGTAGATTTTTTTAGCACATTCTTGATACAAAGCGTCAAAATTCAAACCCAGTACGCGGTCGAGATATATCAGTATTAAGTTGATTATTTATTTTCTAAATTAAATTTGGTTGTATTTCTTCGTAGACTATCGGGTGTATGCATGTAATATGTTTTCATGAAAATACTAAGCTAGGAGTGTTTCGTAGAACTGACCCTTCCTGGTGAAATACCATTGATTTGTTTACTTCCAAAATAGAGTGCTGTTTGAAATTTGTTTGTCTCGTTCACTGCTATGCAGGCATAGAACGTGAGGTTTGTTGTGGAAGTTTTGTACTGTAAGGTAGATTCTAGCCCCCCACGCAGACGCTCTTTGGGGTCGTCACGTAATCGTCGTCACGCAATCTTGTTGCGTGATGAAAGATTGCGTGATGAGCCCAAAGAATGTCTGCTTAGAAGACTAGGCAGATTCGTATTTTTATCCTATTTTGCATCCGTGTGTAAAATATTAAGTCCAAATGTATGTAGCTGTACAGTTTTGATGACAAAACGCGAACTTGAGAGGAAATAAATTGCGGGTTTTCTATGTTTACTTTGAGTTCTCTTTACTTCTCAATCAGTTTTCTAAACCATGATCAAATTCTCTTACTAGTAGTTATAGTGCCTTGAGACTTGTCCATTTGGGCGTGCGGGGTGGATGGGAAGGAGGCGCGCCACTTTTCCACGAGAACCACAACAACGTTTTATTTACTCTTAATACTTAAAAACACATTTGGCAAGAAGATTGGAAAACTACAATAACTAGGGAATAGATATGTTTAAAGACGAGTTGGGGGAATAAATAAACCGTGCGGTTTTCGAGTTATTCCCCTTCCTTTTACGTGCAAAACAAAATGAGACAAAGGAAATGAAAGAGAAAAGTAAATTAAAAAGTGCAAACACAGGGAGACAGACCGAACTATACGAACAGTGGTAGAACGAACTAAATGTTCAAAATGTTAGTTATTTCATGCAATTTTTGCGTCGTTCAGAGAAAAGATATAGCTTAATTTGTTTTAATAGAAATTAAAATTGGTGAACATTGAGAGTTCAAATTGCGATCAAATCCCAGGCAAGGCTCTAACACTTGTGCTGCACAGAAATAATGCTTCCATAAACCCAAATGTTGCGGAATGTACTAAAACCCAGACGATAGACGCAAAATCAGTCACACAAAGACGGGAAGCGACTTGCGACAAACTTTGTCAGGCAATCTTTAAGGAAATGATTTCCATGTATAACTGGTTGGCCCGCAATACCACATGAATTATTATAAAGTCCAAAAACCAAATTTCCGCAAAATCAGTCATAATGGAAACATGGGGAAGCGACATGCGGCACACTTTGTCACGCAACCATTCGGGAAATGATTTCCATAAGAAAACGCGTGTTGGCCCGCAATATGCCACATGAACGATTGTTTGACAAGTTTGTCACATGTCGCTTCCCCGTGGTTAGACTGATTGTTGGAGTTGTCATCATTCATGTGACATTGTGCGCCAACCCGTTTTATATCGGGAAATCATTTCCCTGAAGATTGTGTGACAAAGTTTGTCACAGTTCGCTTCCCCGTGTTTATGTAACTGATTTTGCGGAAATTTGGTTTTTGGAGTTTCTCATAATTCATTTCTTAAAGATTATGTGACAAATTTGTCACGCAAATCTATCGTCTACGGTTTTAGTACATGCCGGTTTTTGCAACATGCTTCTAGAGGCCCGTCGATCTTCCAGGAAAGTTCGCGTAATCCTTATAGGCGAGATAACGGGGAAGGAAAAAATCTCGGGCCTCCGTCTGCCTCATTGGTATCCTCCATATGAAAAGAGAAGAGAGAACTGGTTGTATCTGAAATTGCAATTCTACAATGTCCCAGGACAATATCTATTACATCCTTGGTCAGATTAATTAGAGAATGATCCTCGTTTTCTGTGTCTTCTGAATACCTGGGAATTGACGGCGGGAGTCATGAAACTGAACTTTCAGTTATGTCAGAATTTAGCATTATTACTTATACTCGGAAATAGTACTAAGTAGCGAAATGCTGTGAAACTCTTTTAAAACCCTCCCCATCAAGATTTCGAACCTTCCATTTTTCCAGTCTTCCAGTTAAATATATTAATGATTTTATATTCGAATTATATTATACGAAGTATTTATTTACTCTCCTCCAAGGCTTTAGCTTTACATTAGCGAGTAGAGCTCTGTGAAATGCTCCTGGGTCGATAGAAACGGTTGCTTTTGACCGTGCAGAGCCTGGCTCAGAATATTTGCGATTAGTAATTCATGTATGCTACGATGGAGTGTACTTAATTTCCGGTCGCACGGACTTGCCACGTCACCATTTCCAACATGTCAGAAAATTTCTACAACTCAACAACATGACGTTGTTACTAAAATTAGAATTCCCGGTTGACAAGTGAAATACTGTTATTCCACGTAGGAGCTGTAGTTGTTGGCAGGGTTTTGTGCACTTGATACACGTTATTTGCCAAAATGGTGGTAGACGTTTCTTCGTCCACGGTGACTTTGGATCACTTATACGCCAAGAAAGATATTTTGCTCGATGGAGATCTCTTTTCCAGTGCCTCGGATTTTCTCGACACATGGGCTCAAGTAAGTTGGCACACAGCCGATCGTTGAAATCCACTGGTTTTGTAAGATGAATCTTTGGTTGTTTTGCGGATAAATGTCCCTTGTTGTAGACTCCTGCAGTTTGTTTACGTGAGCTATGTTTCACAATCGATCTTAAGCTTAGATTTCACGTTCGATTCGCTACTTTTAACTTTTCCAAATTCCGGCACGACAGCTGAAAGTTTGTAAGCTCAATCATGATCAAGCTTACAGATTTTCTACGTTTCAAGTGTGAAATTAAAAACTATAAGCCTTGTGTAATGTTATTCAGGAAATGAAGGTTGCATTGCAAAATTGGCCCAACATGCAATTCAGCTGATATATAAATAAAGCTTGAAGAGTTCTGGTCCTTTGCAAAGATTGCAGCTTGTACTGTTAAAAGCTCTTAACATCGACATAAACAAGGTGAAGCTCTAGCAATATGTGAAGTGAGTAAGGGTGACTTGTTTAAATAAAGTGCAAGGATGTCCTTTGTATGGCAAACCAAGCCAAACCAAGCCAGGTTTTTTTCATATTTACTTCATTCAGCCCTGTTCCTGTCAAAGGAACACAAGCAATTGGTAGCACAAGCTGCAATGTGCTTGTGGTGGTTCGTTGTCCTCAAACAAAATAACGTCAGTTTGTTTGAGCTTTTTAACCAAATTTTTAAAATTTCTAATTTTCTTAATACTATCCCAGGAAAGAAACATAATTATTATAATACTTGTAAGCTGTCTGTGCATTTTTGTAGTCTCTAGATAACTTCTGGAACTTTAATCAAGTTTACAGTAGTGCTGTGTAGCTACAGGGGTTAGTTTGTCACTTGTTGAGTGTGGCCACATAGATAATTTTTTTGTTTTTTGTTTCAATAGCCCTTTTATTTCACGGTTAACTCTGCTCATTTACATTACATTGAAATCTAGCATGTATGTGAGGCAATTTTGGGCTACTTTGAAGTTTTAATTTAGCCGAAATTGTCTCCCATCCACATTGGATTATACTGTAATACAAATGAGAAAATCTAACTGTGAAAAGGGCCATTGTATTGCAACCATGCAACACAGGAAAACATGTAATTAATCCGATACAAATCATTGATGCAGAGCATTCTGTTATTTTAGCGGGGACCGAAGAAAGCGCGTTTACCGATAATTGGTAAAATGCCAAGAGTATATTTACTTAAATGATTAAAATGTTTCATTCTTTTGCAGACACGACCATAGTCACAGATACCACGATTCACACCGTGACAGACCTTCCTATCACTCTTCCGACTATTCCCGAACACACGACAGATCCTCGGATCACAGTCGCTCCCACGACCAACACTCGCGATCTTCTTACGAGAGGAGCACGGATCACCACTCCCGATCTTACGAGAAAGGTCGAGACCGGAGAGACGACCATCACCGAAGTAGCGCTCGGGATTATTCGTCTGAAAGTCGATACCACTCGCACCGGGATCGGAACAGCGACTCAACGCCTCGTCATGGAAATCCATCGAGTTCGCCAAAGTCTGGTGTTGCACACGATAGCAAAAGACACGGAGAAGAGAAACGAGGCCTTGACACTGACCGGGAGAAAAGATGACAGCTTCTGGTTTCAAATTATTTTAAGAACATCAGAGTAGATTTTTTTAGCACATTCTTGATACAAAGCGTCAAAATTCAAACCCAGTACGCGGTCGAGATATATCAGTATTAAGTTGATTATTTATTTTCTAAATTAAATTTGGTTGTATTTCTTCGTAGACTATCGGGTGTATGCATGTAATATGTTTTCATGAAAATACTAAGCTAGGAGTGTTTCGTAGAACTGACCCTTCCTGGTGAAATACCATTGATTTGTTTACTTCCAAAATAGAGTGCTGTTTGAAATTTGTTTGTCTCGTTCACTGCTATGCAGGCATAGAACGTGAGGTTTGTTGTGGAAGTTTTGTACTGTAAGGTAGATTCTAGCCCCCCACGCAGACGCTCTTTGGGGTCGTCACGTAATCGTCGTCACGCAATCTTGTTGCGTGATGAAAGATTGCGTGATGAGCCCAAAGAATGTCTGCTTAGAAGACTAGGCAGATTCGTATTTTTATCCTATTTTGCATCCGTGTGTAAAATATTAAGTCCAAATGTATGTAGCTGTACAGTTTTGATGACAAAACGCGAACTTGAGAGGAAATAAATTGCGGGTTTTCTATGTTTACTTTGAGTTCTCTTTACTTCTCAATCAGTTTTCTAAACCATGATCAAATTCTCTTACTAGTAGTTATAGTGCCTTGAGACTTGTCCATTTGGGCGTGCGGGGTGGATGGGAAGGAGGCGCGCCACTTTTCCACGAGAACCACAACAACGTTTTATTTACTCTTAATACTTAAAAACACATTTGGCAAGAAGATTGGAAAACTACAATAACTAGGGAATAGATATGTTTAAAGACGAGTGGGGGAATAAATAAACCGTGCGGTTTTCGAGTTATTCCCCTTCCTTTTACGTGCAAAACAAAATGAGACAAAGGAAATGAAAGAGAAAAGTAAATTAAAAAGTGCAAACACAGGGAGACAGACCGAACTATACGAACAGTGGTAGAACGAACTAAATGTTCAAAATGTTAGTTATTTCATGCAATTTTTGCGTCGTTCAGAGAAAAGATATAGCTTAATTTGTTTTAATAGAAATTAAAATTGGTGAACATTGAGAGTTCAAATTGCGATCAAATCCCAGGCAAGGCTCTAACACTTGTGCTGCACAGAAATAATGCTTCCATAAACCCAAATGTTGCGGAATGTACTAAACCCAGGACGATAGACGCAAAATCAGTCACACAAAGACGGGAAGCGACTTGCGACAAACTTTGTCAGGCAATCTTTAAGGAAATGATTTCCATGTATAACTGGTTGGCCCGCAATACCACATGAATTATTATAAAGTCCAAAAACCAAATTTCCGCAAAATCAGTCATAATGGAAACATGGGGAAGCGACATGCGGCACACTTTGTCACGCAACCATTCGGGAAATGATTTCCATAAGAAAACGCGTGTTGGCCCGCAATATGCCACATGAACGATTGTTTGACAAGTTTGTCACATGTCGCTTCCCCGTGGTTAGACTGATTGTTGGAGTTGTCATCATTCATGTGACATTGTGCGCCAACCCGTTTTTATATCGGGAAATCATTTCCCTGAAGATTGTGTGACAAAGTTTGTCACAGTTCGCTTCCCCGTGTTTATGTAACTGATTTTGCGGAAATTTGGTTTTTGGAGTTTCTCATAATTCATTTCTTAAAGATTATGTGACAAATTTGTCACGCAAATCTATCGTCTACGGTTTTAGTACATGCCGGTTTTTGCAACATGCTTCTAGAGGCCCGTCGATCTTCCAGGAAAGTTCGCGTAATCCTTATAGGCGAGATAACGGGGAAGGAAAAAATCTCGGGCCTCCGTCTGCCTCATTGGTATCCTCCATATGAAAAGAGAAGAGAGAACTGGTTGTATCTGAAATTGCAATTCTACAATGTCCCAGGACAATATCTATTACATCCTTGGTCAGATTAATTAGAGAATGATCCTCGTTTTCTGTGTCTTCTGAATACCTGGGAATTGACGGCGGGAGTCATGAAACTGAACTTTCAGTTATGTCAGAATTTAGCATTATTACTTATACTCGGAAATAGTACTAAGTAGCGAAATGCTGTGAAACTCTTTTAAAACCCTCCCCATCAAGATTTCGAACCTTCCATTTTTCCAGTCTTCCAGTTAAATATATTAATGATTTTATATTCGAATTATATTATACGAAGTATTTATTTACTCTCCTCCAAGGCTTTAGCTTTACATTAGCGAGTAGAGCTCTGTGAAATGCTCCTGGGTCGATAGAAACGGTTGCTTTTGACCGTGCAGAGCCTGGCTCAGAATATTTGCGATTAGTAATTCATGTATGCTACGATGGAGTGTACTTAATTTCCGGTCGCACGGACTTGCCACGTCACCATTTCCAACATGTCAGAAAATTTCTACAACTCAACAACATGACGTTGTTACTAAAATTAGAATTCCCGGTTGACAAGTGAAATACTGTTATTCCACGTAGGAGCTGTAGTTGTTGGCAGGGTTTTGTGCACTTGATACACGTTATTTGCCAAAATGGTGGTAGACGTTTCTTCGTCCACGGTGACTTTGGATCACTTATACGCCAAGAAAGATATTTTGCTCGATGGAGATCTCTTTTCCAGTGCCTCGGATTTCTCGACACATGGGCTCAAGTAAGTTGGCACACAGCCGATCGTTGAAATCCACTGGTTTTGTAAGATGAATCTTTGGTTGTTTTGCGGATAAATGTCCCTTGTTGTAGACTCCTGCAGTTTGTTTACGTGAGCTATGTTTCACAATCGATCTTAAGCTTAGATTTCACGTTCGATTCGCTACTTTTAACTTTTCCAAATTCCGGCACGACAGCTGAAAGTTTGTAAGCTCAATCATGATCAAGCTTACAGATTTTCTACGTTTCAAGTGTGAAATTAAAAACTATAAGCCTTGTGTAATGTTATTCAGGAAATGAAGGTTGCATTGCAAAATTGGCCCAACATGCAATTCAGCTGATATATAAATAAAGCTTGAAGAGTTCTGGTCCTTTGCAAAGATTGCAGCTTGTACTGTTAAAAGCTCTTAACATCGACATAAACAAGGTGAAGCTCTAGCAATATGTGAAGTGAGTAAGGGTGACTTGTTTAAATAAAGTGCAAGGATGTCCTTTGTATGGCAAACCAAGCCAAACCAAGCCAGGTTTTTTTCATATTTACTTCATTCAGCCCTGTTCCTGTCAAAGGAACACAAGCAATTGGTAGCACAAGCTGCAATGTGCTTGTGGTGGTTCGTTGTCCTCAAACAAAATAACGTCAGTTTGTTTGAGCTTTTTAACCAAATTTTTAAAATTTCTAATTTTCTTAATACTATCCCAGGAAAGAAACATAATTATTATAATACTTGTAAGCTGTCTGTGCATTTTTGTAGTCTCTAGATAACTTCTGGAACTTTAATCAAGTTTACAGTAGTGCTGTGTAGCTACAGGGGTTAGTTTGTCACTTGTTGAGTGTGGCCACATAGATAATTTTTTGTTTTTTGTTTCAATAGCCCTTTTATTTCACGGTTAACTCTGCCTCATTTACATTACATTGAAATCTAGCATGTATGTGAGGCAATTTTGGGCTACTTTGAAGTTTTAATTTAGCCGAAATTGTCTCCCATCCACATTGGATTATACTGTAATACAAATGAGAAAATCTAACTGTGAAAAGGGCCATTGTATTGCAACCATGCAACACAGGAAAACATGTAATTAATCCGATACAAATCATTGATGCAGAGCATTCTAAAAGACAACAAAACCAAACGAGCCAGGGAAAGTCAAAGAAAATGCAAAGACATGAATGGAAATAATAAGATAAAGTTTGGCTTCAGCTGAAATCACTTACCTCGCTCTTGAAAAATAAGTGATAGCCACATGCACAGGGTTTTCAAATTGAAATAAAGTAGCAGGAGGAAATTGTAAAGTAGCCGGAGCACTATCTCATGTGATAACGGCAGCCTTGTGATTTTGTTGAACGCTTCTGTACACTTATTAACAAGGGTTAGTGTTGAAAGTTTTACAAAAATGGTACGGTAAGCTTTTACATTTGCATGAGTACAGTACTTATTACATCGACTTCTTGTACCTCAAATTGAAGTGCAATATAAAACTGAACTGCAGTACAATAGCATTTCAAATCAGTTGCATAAGTTAAAGATAAACAGTCTTTTTGTGTGTTTTGTAGAAAAACATAGCTACAAAATATTGGCAGACATTCGACAAAATCTGCTTGAAGCAAAAGTTTGTTTTGTCTCAAGTCATGGAAACATGCAATGGCAACTTTTACACTTTATTCTTTACACCCTAATACCAGTGAAGTTTGCAAAATGAATACATTTTCCTTGAATTCAGTTTTTGAGAAAACATTTATGTAGTTTCGATCCCCAAAATGCATTTTCCTTCAGTTCCAGCTCAGGATCGGTTTGCTTTCTAATGAAAGAGAGCTGCAGATGAATCAACAGAATTAACGTTCCGTTGATACCTTTTACATACATGAAGTACCATTATCACAACAAAGTCAGCGGCCGCAGTTTCGTTTGTCTGAAATTGTGAACATTCGCGCTGTTGAAGGCTTTTATCATTAAGACTCCTTTCAGCCTTTCCTTGAAAATACATTTGGTGCAGTCAAGACCATAATGAGTAACATTTCACAAGGAAGACTGCCTTCGCATTCACCACGCGGATGCCACTCGAGCTACGGATATATTACTGTGGTCAATTCAGCCTCAGCCTCAGCCTCCGCATATATTGTTTTATCGTCACTTTCAGAACTGTGACAACACGTATAGACCGTATACGTAATATTTGTTAACTCTTATTCCTAAAATTATTGTTACCTGTTTGTCTTCGCGACTTCTTGGCAGTTGAAAAGAAAGATAACTTAGTTTGCTACCTCCGCTTCATGTTGAAACTTTCACGTGAAAACATATCTGCCGCTGCGCTGATACTGCATGCACGTTCAAATGACAGTCCGTGTACACGAGCAGACTTTCCCGCTAAAAAAGCTCTCGCTTCGAAGATCAAAAGGTACATGCAATAGCCGCACTGTTTATTAAATTATTTTCATCAGTTTTCATCAGTGTTTATTTATTTCCTCGAAAAGACCAGATCACAATTACTTTGGTGAAACAGAATTGTGTAGCTAATGAAATTTGGAATACGAAAAGTACCCGGCACAAATGCTTCAAGTAGCCGGTGACTTGCGCCGGGCGCCGGCTAAAGTTGAAAACCCTGCATGCAGTCCTAATTTTGGCCTGAAATTATGCTTGGATATTTGCGCGTGGACGTTATCTGTTTCAAGAAGCAAGCATGTTGTATAATGCAGTGTTGGGATGTCCTTCTTTACATTGATAAACCAAGCCATGTTTTACATGATATACACAAAAGCTTGAGGAAAACTGCATGCTTTGAGGAAAAAATTATTTCCAAGGACAAATATTGAAGCATAAATTATTTTGAAGTCAAATGGAGGCTATTATGTTAACTTTAGTTTTCTTCAAATGGGTTTTGTGACATGTAGGATCTAAAAATTGGGGAATATTTAGTGACACTATAGGGCTCATTTAGACCATTCATGTATGAGTGAAAATTTGATATATTTTCACTCAGTCAAATTTTGACTGAAAAACCTCAACTTACAATGTTCTATTGTCTTTATCTCTCTGACTGTGTACAATTACTCCCTCTTCACAGACACATTTTTTTCCCAAACAGTGAGCAGACTGCAATGATTCACGTTCATTCTTTTCATTTTCATAGGATAATTATACCAGTAACAGTGACGGAGATGGTATTCTGGATCTTCTATTTGGACAAGACTTTCCAGACTTGGAAGTGTTTCTCCTCCTTGCAGCGACAGTACGTCATCAGATTCAGACATGATGCCCGAGTCCCAATACCATGGATGATGTTGAGTTGAGTGAAATCCTTAGCTCAACATCCGGATCACCTGGTCTACCACAGACAGTGAGGTTTTACAATTGACCTTGGCAAGTACAACATGCTCTTGTTTTTAATAGGTCTTACAAACTTGTAAAAGTTCTGTAAGAAGTGCAGAAACAACAGTATTTCTAAATATTGTTATCTCGAAAGTTCTTTTACATACATTTAAATACATATTTTTTCAAGTCTAAACACAGCCTGCAGTCTGCAGACTTCTCAAGTGTAGGTATATCTTAATGTTTCCATTATGAGTGCTGACCGTAAACATAATTATTATTGTGTTAATTGCAGTGAAAATCTGCACTCTGTTTAGCCTCGGGTATTAGCCAGAATAACACTCCAGTTAGTCTGTTTTATGGTTACTTGTATAGTAGCTCTCCATGATGAAATGATATTCAAATTAAAAAGTCTACAGTCTTCATTTTACCCCTGGACTGCAGCCTGTTTCCATCAGATGCATCTGCTTTTTACACTTACCATGCATTTTTAATTTAAATAATTTCTTTAACAAAAATTATGTTTTATGATATACATTGTAGAGTTGGAATGTTGATTTTGATTTACCTGACTTGGAAGACTGCACCAGTACCGATAATTGAGTTAACTCGCCATCACTTCAAGCCTGCCAACAACTGTAACATGCACAGTCACAAACAGTCAAACCATGACATGCTGTGTGTCCACCCACTTCCTCCCGTACAAGCAAGGTATTCGAAGCATATCAGGCAGACAGTTATATCTGTTAAGTTCAGAGTTTTTAAGTTGCCTCTAAGTAACAATTTTTCGATTCTTACATATAGACAATTTGTTTTACATGAGCTGTAATCAAGTACATACACAGGGTTATCAGTAGGTTTTTGAGTAGGAAGTTCCATCCAAAAAGTAGGCGGCTATTTCCATTTTATTTCTCCAATAGCACGCTCAGAAATTGACCTGTTAACATTCGGAAGTAACCAGCGCAGTATTCAAAATAGCCAGTGAAATGCGCCGGTTGCCGGCTTATTTGACAACCCTGCATACATGTATGAATCCTGATTTTCCAAAACCCTCAATCTTCATAAGAGTCATTTTTCTAGCCTTGGTATAATTTTTCGCTTTGAGTTTTTCAATATTCACAACTGCTTTTTCAGGTTAGAAAAGTCAGGATTTAATGATGAATTTCCGCTACTACAAAGGATACAATAATGTCAGCATTTTTAACTAACCATTACATTATTTGCTCTTTCATTTCAGTCAAAGATTCTGGTTCTTTCAGTGAGGAACAGAGATTACTAGAGATGGAAGGTGTTACATTACCAACAGATTTGCCACTCACCCAGGTAAAACCCTAGTCAGCCTCTGCCATTTTTGATGCCATTGGAATTATTGATATCATATAGTGAAGTGTCACTCTTTTTGCTTTACTGTAAGTTGTGTTCCTAACACTATAGTTAAGTTATCTTTATGTAATAACCAAATCAATGCACACTCTCTGATTGATCAATCAGTTTATGGTTTATTGTGCCAGTTTACTCATGGAAAAAATTTTGCATCTTCTGAATTGTTATGTAAAAGCAATAGACCACTAGTTTCTATGGTTTATCTATACTAATAACCATTTCCAAGGGATGTGGTAGAACACTTTAAGAATTCGTAAATCACTCGCCTGTGGCTCGTGATGTACAAATCCTTCTTGTGTTCTACCAACATCCATGTGGTTTATCAGCCTATAAACATAGAAACTTGTAGTCTATTGCTTAATTAGAAGTGAATTCCTTCGTTTTGACATGCTCTGAATACAAAACATAATTAATTTTCGCAAACTCTGCATGTAAACAAATTTAAGACAAAAGTGTGGCTGACTCAAGGCCCTTTAAGGACAACGTTTTCATACTGGTGTACATGCATGCACACATGTAACATGGTACACGTAGGTTCTTCCCCAACTCCAAAGGTTTTCCCTGGTACTGGGTTTTACTCTGTCCACAAAATAGTCATCTTAAAAATACCAATTTCATGAAAACCAGCCAAGTCTAATTGGCTTCTCTTCATTAGGAATATTACTCCTGATGAGGACTGTTCATCAATCTCAGACATCTCAGTAACTACACAGAGTGTATTTTAAAATGTAATCTAGTAGTCTGAGTGTGCCATCTTTCATGTCATTATTTTTTCAAACTATAGGCTGAGGAAAAAAGTGGCTAAAGAAAGTGAGAAGAAAAATAAAGAACAAGGTAGATTATTTAAGTGATCTTGGTTTCTACATTTTGTTTAATTTGTTTTTGTTAATAATGTTTTCCAAGCATGTTTGATTTGGTAGGCAGCTGTTCCACCTGGGTGTCGTGTGTATATATTTTTTATTCAAATATTTGACATGCCATTTATGCTGTTGCTTTTAGCAATCAGCACAAGAAAGTAGAAGAAAAAAGAAGGATTATGTGATGGATTAGAGAAAAGGTAAAATTCATACTAGTAACCTGCCCATGCTGGTCACCTTTTTTTTTTCATTTTATAGGATGCTACGAAAAAATGATGTGTATGTATGACTTTGCAATTAAAAGTATTGTTTGTTTATAAGTTTGCTTCTTTCAATTGTTAATTTGTGGTATTTTTTGTTTATCAGGGTAAAAGCCTGCACAGAGCTTAACCATAATTTGACAATGAAAGTGAAACAATTTGGAGAAACAAAACAAGTGAGTTGCTGTCATAATGGAGTTTACATGTACCTTAATTACAAGAGGGGAACATACATGTACACACTCATTTTTACATTCTACAGTAGTAATCAGTGACCAGTTCTTTCAATGATGCAAACAGAATCACTCCTTGTGAAGACATGATTGATCATCACAGTATTAAAGTGCTCTGAAATTCAGGCTTGAACGGGATTCAAACCCATGACCTCTGCAATTCTGGTGCAGTGCTCCACTGAGGTAGCAAGCGAACTGGGAGCTGGTCACATTTTTCAAGTTCATAATACATGTTTACCCATAGATGATGAAGAATGCAAGTATATGAAGCTTATATATATTATATTTTATATGTGCTCTATTTTTTTCTGACACCTGTAAAATAATATTAATGTTTGTTAAAGTTTAAATTAAAATTAAAAATTGAATTGAAATTGAATTGGAAGATCGTATTATTTCAACTGTAGAGAATCATTCTTGCTGGATTCTACTGTAGCAACTGATACAAATATGAATGACCCTGTAGGTCCCTTCTTGATCAGCTGAAAGAGCTCCAAGCTCTGGTATCATCGACCCACCCAACAAAGGCCCAAGCAGGGACATGTTTGATGGTGTTGTTTTTGGCCTTTGGTTTGGTTCTCTTTCCATCAATAACATGCCAGGAGAGCAGAAGACCTCTGTATCAAGTTATGCTCCAGCTATAGGTGAGTTGAACTGTCTAGAGGTAGAATAAAGATGCCTTGAGGAGTAACAATTTTCAGTCACCTGGCCACCTCTGACACATGAAACTAATGAACTGTCTAAACTTAAGGCTGGTTGATCACCCAACTTGTTCATATCTTGGTGCAAAAGGGTTGCAACATACAACAAAGAGCAAAGCTGAATAAAAAATAATAAAGAGGCAGCAAGCACTTAAGTTAATTACCTGCAGGTTGGATGGTATCTGCCAATTGGCTGCTTAACCCTTTCCTGCCCAAGGGGCCACCCTTTGATGAGTAAAATCATCTGGTGTTAGAGTAAAATCTATAAGTCACTCTTGGGCAGGAAGGGGTTAAAGGAGATAGTTTTTTTAAACCCTTTTCTGCCAAAGGGGTTTCCCTTGACAGTAAAATCGTCTGAGGTTAGACAGAGTAAAATCTATAAGTCACTCTTGGGCAGGAAGGGGTTAAAGGAAATATTGTTTTTTTAACCCTTTTCTGCCAAAGGGGTCTCCCTTTGATGAGTAAAATCGTCTGAGGTTAGACAGAGTAAAATCTATAAGTCACTCTTGGGCAGGAAGGGGTTAAAGGAGATAGTTTTTTTAACCCTTTTCTGCCAAAGGGGTCTCCCTTTGACGAGTAAAATCGTCTGAGGTAAGACAGAGTGAAATCTATAAGTCACTCTTGGGTAGTAAAGGGTTAAGGGAGATGCTCTTTTTAACCCCTTAAGCCCCAAGGGGTCTCCCTTTGACAAGTCAAATTGTCTGGTGTTAGACAGAGTAAAATCTGTAAGTCACTCTTGGGCAGGAAGGGGTTAAGGAGGTTAACAACAAAAGAAAATTTCAAACTTTTAGTGCTAAAAGTGGTCACTCACAGGAGGTTCCAAATATTTGACTTGGAAAACGTTTGTATTTTGAAAAACTAGTCACTGAGGAGTGGTGGTCCCAAGTGGAGATTCGACTGTATATTGACATTTGTGTTGTTTCGTTTGTTCCTTTACCTCCTTTTAAACTCAAATATGGTCAACACCAACCTGTCAGAAGAGAATGCTTTCCCTTTGATACCAGAATATTTTTTATCTTAAATCTGTGTATACAGTCTTATTTGACAGTGTTTGACATCTTGCATTTTTTTATCACTCCTTGTAGTTCGATCACGCACACTCCTTCAAGTACAAGAGGAGTACAGTGAGGAACTCCCAGATGCAACACAATTCAATCTGAACAGCTCTGATTATCTGAGGGCAGCATCCCCCCTCCCATTGCAAAACATGCCTCACTTGGGGAAGTTACAGTAGAAGTTTCTGACATCGAGAGAAAGAGTCAAGAAAATAAAATGAAAACTCAAAAGCGGTAATCTTTTGGCTACAGACCATCATGTGTCATGTAAATAAGATTTAACTGCGCCTTTCAATAACATTGCGGACTCTAAAATTCAAAGCGACCGTCAGTAAAGTGTTCAGCGGCTCCTCCCAGCTTCTGACTAATGCCTGAGCCGTGCTCAGTGTTGTGATTTGATTACCGCACTTGGCAGTAGTCAGAAGCTGGGAGGAGCTGCCGAACATTTGGTTGACAGTAGCGGAAAACACATTTGTCGGTTGGGCTTTGAATTTTAGAGTCCCCATGTTATTGAAAGGCACAGTAATGTAAGTTTAGATTAAGCTGTTTGTTATTATTAAATATTGTCGGTCACAGTGATATGTCACTACATTTTCTACTTGCAATGCTTCTACATGTAATTAATTTTTGACATCTCGTAAACAGATGGGTTTGTATGGTTTAACCAGTCTAAGTCTAACACTGATCAGAGTGGAGTTTACATGACAATTGTAATATTACCTGAAAGAACATGTTTGTATGGCAACTCTTTCTCCCACTACTGTGACTGAATCAGGATTGGCTAATTCTAAAGAAACTCAACTATTTTTTTTTGGCAGAAGTCAAAGTGAACATTGTAGACAAGACTATAAAAACCAATTTCTTGATAGCATTGTTATTTTGTCCATAGTTCCTGTTGACTTTACATAATCTTGATTATTTTGAGTTTTCTTGTAAATATATTTCTCTTTGAGCAGAAGTGGAAGTTGAGTATTACTCGCTAGGAAGACATTTTTGTAGTAAACTATACAAAAACAAATGATAAGATTAATTTTATTTTCAGTAATGAAAGACTGCCAGAAAATATTCTGGGAACATACTGTAGCATCATGTATTCTTTGTATAACAAAAACCTTATGCACTCGTTAAGAGAATAACTGTGTTGTAAATATACACAATGTATACACTGTCCTGGTAGTTAGTGAAGTACGATTACATGCATAATTCCACTCTTCTATCGTTACTTCATCAAAATTCTTTGTTTATAAAACGAAAAGGTAAAAGAGTATAGAAAAATAAAGAAATTATGGTTGAGAAAGTCTTGTGGAAGTGGTTTTTGCCATGATGTAATTGAAAGCCATCTCTTTAAAAAACCTCGAGGTCTAAGCGGGATGTGAATTCCTCTTCCAAGTGGGTGATCAGGGTGTGGGGTGCTGGCTGCGAGCCAGGATCAAAGAGTGTAAATTATAGTTTCGCTCAGAAGTCGGGTTACAAATTTTATTTTGCTTTCTTTTGCTTGAAATATGTCAAATGCTTTTAGGTGAGCATGAGAAAATAATTGTAATTATATATATAGGTCTTGGTTTTAAAGAATGAATTTTCAAGCTCTTATCAAGTGGCCCTCGAAGAGAGTCTAGAGCTTCCTCTAGATAATGCTGGTCAGTACTTTCAGGGTACCCCTTGGCAAACACTCTGAGGGCAAGGAACGTTCCCCCCACCCCAGTGGAAAAGAAGATAATTAAGTGGACAGGGTTTGAAACCTTATCATGCCAGTACACAAAATAATTCTGAAATTTTTATTACTAGTTAACCAAGCCCTCTAACAAAACGATCTTGTGTTCCAAAAAGCTTGAAGAACCTTTCATAAGCAAATCAAGGGCAACAAGAAGGGGTGTTCTTGTGTTTTTTGGCACGCTTAAAACTTTCGTTTCCGTCATGATCACATTCATGCTTCCAGCTCCAGTAATTAATCCAGGTAATATAAACCACCCCACCCCCCTCTCCCTGATTCGTACTGAGCCCAAACGAGCGAACATTTATTTTTATTTTGCCATCATTGAAAGTAGAACAAGGAGGATCTTAATTTTCTTCATTTCTACATTGTCCCAAGGCCAACATGGCTTTTATATGCAACGTGCACGCCCCAAAAGAAGGAGGCAAACTCTTGTACTTGGGGGGTGCCAGTCCGTGGACTTTGAAACTCCTTAGTCACTGCAAAAAACAAAATGGAATGCAATCCAGGAAACCGGAAACGGTAAGCTCGCATTTTTAACCCTGATTGTTGACACGCATCACATCACCATGTTACTAAATTGATGACACGCCTAAGTTAATGGCCACACGTTTTAATTTCACGGTTTTACCATAACTAAATATCGCTCTAGAAAATACATTCCCGAAGTCTCGTTTCACAATAAAATTACTTTTACATCATCAATCCAATAAACTTTTAAAGCAGCAAAGCGGCCATTAAAAACAATTCATTCTCTTTGCCTTTTGTTCCATACTATCTGCGACTTTTCAAGGTTGCAATTAATTTCTGCCTGCTGTATTCGCAACTAGATCCTTTCATAAACTTGGTTTGCTAATGCTATGCTCTGCAAAAGCTGGCGAATAAAGGCCAACAACACGTATCCCATTTAATCTATTTCCAACTTGTC